>KK503058.1:14686-40186 GCA_000688735.1 Glossina austeni | reverse complement strand
ACTTTTTATTTATGATGTAATTCATTACACCCAACTGTTTTTTACACAGGAGGTATTAGGATTTTTATTGAGGTGAGAGATGTAAATGACCAATGACCAAGGTAAGGGCGCCTCGAATAGCCGGGGTAAGTATACCCCGGAATTTTTCCTTTGAAAGGTAAATTTTTCCAACAAAGGAAAAATTCCGTTCCTCACAATCGTTCCTAATATCAAGAATAATTCTGAGAAAATATTTGCACTTTTTTCATCTTACCCGATTTTTATGCCCTACACCACTTGTAGTGCAGGGTATGTTAAGGTAGTGCCGACGTATGTAACACGCAGAAAGGCTTAAGATAGACCCACCTTTTATTATACCGATCGATTTAGAATCATAATCTGAATCCGAATCTAAGCCTGTCTGTCCGTCTGTCTGTTGGATGTCTATCCATTTAAATTTATGTTCAAGCTACAGGTCGCAATTTTTGACATATTTTGATGAAATTTAGTATAGTGACGTGTTTTAACTCAAGAACGAACGCTATTGAAAATGGTTCGGATCGGTCCACTTTTTCCACCATTACTCATATAACGCCCTATTCAAAAATTCTCGCCAAAAGTGGCTAAGTAATAGTATTGTGGCTAAGTAATAGTATTTACCCGATTTTTATGCCCTACATCACCTGTAGTACAGGGTATATTAAGGTAATGCCGACGTATGTAACATGCAGAAGGACTTAAGTTCGACCCACCTTTTATTATACCCATCGATTCAGAATCATAATCTGCATCCTAAGCCTGTCTGTCCGTCTATCTGTCTGATGTCTGTCCATTTAAATTTGTGTTCAAGCTACAGGTCGCAATTTTTGAGATATTTTGATGAAATTTAATATAGCGATGTGTTTGAACTCAAGAACGAACGCTATTGAAAATGGTTCGGATCGGTCCACTTTTTCGACCATTCTCCAAATAACGCCATATTCAAAATTTCACGCCAAAAGTGGCTAAGTAATAGTATTTCGGCATTCTAAATTGGTATGAGAACTTTGGACCGGCTGAGGCAATGTTTTAAACGCCCGTCATATAACGAAAACTGAAGTTCATACGACAAAAGGGTATAATTTTCACTGCTTTGTGATGAAAATTATATCATAATAGTAATAAAAAAATTAAATGTACCAAATTTAGATCATCTCGATCTATTTTTTTGGATCCTATTCTATGTAATGATTTTTCTGAAAATTGATCCCTTGTAGGGCAGAAATTCAATATCTGTGTAATGAAAACTGACCCATAATATTGTAACAATTTCATACAAGACCAAGATACAATTTTTGTGTTCCATAATCAAAATAAGAATTGTGTTAAACAATGCGGTATAGAGTATTCAATGGTCGGCCTTGCCCGAATATAATATTCTGCAATGTTCACAGTTTTTGAACAAACCGCAAAATTTACTATATGTCACATGGTTTTCTTAGGCCCGCATTCACCGTGTAAAAAAAGAGTTGTGTGTAGTTATTTCTTATTTTATCAAAGTATTAATTAACTAATAAAATTTATTCTTGGAAAAAGCTATAGGGATATACCCATTATTTGCGAATTAANGTGTAGTTATTTCTTATTTTATCAAAGTATTAACTAACTAATAAAATTTATTCTTGGAAAAAGCTATAGGGATATACCCATTATTTGCGAATTAAGTCGTTATGTAAATTACTTGTAGAAGGACTGATTTTAGACGATTAATTATTGTACAAGGTCTGTCAAATGAATTTCTACATCAATTAAAGAAATTCTGTGGAATGGATATCAATGTGGGTTTTAAGATAAATTGCGCGATGAGAACTCATTCATTATTCGATCGAATCGTTTTATATGCAAAAAAAAAAAATAAACAAATAAAAAAAATAATGAAAATATCGTTTCCCTATGTTTAAGATGAAATGGGTGATAATAAAGCTTTTAGAATTTATTTAATAATATCCATATATATGTGTCGCATATCGCGTCAATCTGTCATCAAACAAATGAAAGAAAGTCCTAAGAAGGCTCAAGTTCATCGCAGATGCGTATTTCCTAGAAAAAATTCATCAAGAAATGTTAACAAATTTTTTGATGTAAAGGTTTTTGCCAAAATAAGACGTTACACTCTGAGTAGTCATACAGATGGTACGTCCATTTTTAATAGGAGCCGTCCTTTGGCCGACGCAAGTCAGTGCAACAAATCTCGTCAAAATGCTTACGGTTGGCAAACTTNATATAAGATACGGCACAGATGAAATTATTAAACTTGATTTTTGGTATTCAAGAGAGAGAGAAAATATGCAGATAAAGCTCCCGGAACAAGAGCCGTCCCCGCATTAGCTTATTGTAAGTAAACATTCATTGTGTGGAAACTATTAGAAGCAATTCGCCTCCTCTTTTATTCACAACTAGATTATTGCAACAAACTTTTGAACAATGACTTGCAATCGAAATCGAAGTCAATAATAGCTATGAATATGAATAATGGAGCAAAAATACATTTTCTGATCAAAATTTTATTTAATATCTTTCAATACGTTTTCCTTTGTCCAGCAGATCTTTGATTGATTTAATTTTATTTCTTGGTATCTTGTCACGAGACTTAAAATTTAATAAACCATAAATAAAATCAATTTCAGTTTGCTTGTCAAGCGTCCCTTCTGGCAGCTTAGCCAAGAGAGCACGTTTCTGCAGCACAAAAGTATCGATAGATTGATACTCGCCTTGTTTTGCCTCAAAGAATTCCTTATAGATTTGATAGGCAGGTTTGACAGGTGAGAAATTTTCACGTAGCAAAGTGATAGCATTTTCCCATGTCTTGAATTCACGATGCATCCCCTTCCACCATGTCAATGCTAGACCGTTAAATAATAGCGGTAAACCTTTTAAAGCATCCTCGTTCGTAATTTGTTCCATATTTTTATATGTTTCGATCGCATCTATAAACTCTTCCACGTCTTCATGCGCCCGTTGCCCCGAGAAACGATTCGGACAATTGCTAAAACTGCCTTTTGACTCAATTTGATTAACATCTTGTTTCAAACGTCGCGTCAAGCAAAATAACGTCTCGCTTAATATGCGAATTTGCTCTTCTGACATCCTCCCATCCGTCATCGGACCCAGTTTGTGCTTACCGTCGTTTAAAGAGAAACTAACTGTTTTACAAAACCGACGTTTTTCTTATTTAAATGCCATTGTTGTGCAAAACAAGAGAGAAAAATATTAAGAGCTTAACTCATAAATGTGAGGAATTCTTGTAAAAGAATAAATTAAGGAATAGAATCTTCGACCAGAGAGAACAGGAAAAGAGAAATTTGATGAGAGAAACTATTAGGTAAACTTTTTATTTATGATGTAATTCATTACACCCAACTCTTTCTTACTCTAGAGGTATTAGGATTTTTATTGAGGTGAGAGATGTAAATGACCAANACACTTCGTTATGTAGCTCCTAATGGTCTTTGTATTAAACTTTCATCCAATTAAGACTCCAGACAGTATCAAGCTTATATGGCTGTCGTTATGGCTGTCGATAAAAGGGGCAGATCTTAGCGCCGCCGTTATGTAAGCAGAGAATTCGGCGCATATAGAGCTCTTATGCATGCACATCCGTAAAATTTTATAAATTGTATGCATCTAAAATGCAAAACATCTACATACATATGTATATATGGAAATTACTTCCTTAATAAAGAATAACAAGCAGTAAAAGGAAATTTTCATAACAGTTTAATAAAATTCAAAAATCAAAATTTAAAGAAAAGAACATTCATAGTGGGCTTGGGGAAAATCTACACCGTGCACCTCAATAACCATAAAGTGTTTTTATTTGCTTATATAAGAATAAAATTTGCTAAAAAAAAAAGAAGATAAGAAGGCACGAAACCCTTCTTTAATTGATTCCATTAAATATATGCAGCAGACTTTGCATCGTAATCTGCTTTACGTTATTGAGGGAGTCTTCAATGTTTTCAGGCATTTCTCTGTTCTCAGCTGAAAACAAACATATAAGGCTGGTGACCATATTCGGCCACTACTTTTGCCTTAGACAAGGAAAAAAAAAGAAATTTCGATTCTCCGTAATATCGTTTGGGCGACTTGTTTCGAAATATACGAAAGCGAAGTGAAGTGGCCGAGGAAGACTGTGGCTTGCCAAAATTTCCTCCTCTGATATTCTGTTTTGAAATCAATGGGATGTATTCGATTCTTGAAGTGATTGCCTCTAAGGTATTTAACTAAACGCTGCAAACATGTAAAACGAAATTTCTTTATTTAAGCAAATGGTTAAGGGAAGCTATCACAGTTGCTGAAGAGAGTGCAGATAACATCAGTAACCCTCCAACAGTCCCAGAAGTACCACCTTGTCAGCTGCCTTATTTTGAATGGACTGACTGACTGACTGAATGACTGACTGAAAACAAACCTGTTCGTTTTACATAAAGTTTTAAGTTCGTGATCATAATTTCAAAAGTTTAATAAGATATGAAATAAATAAAATGAATTATTGCCGATTATGCAAAAAGAAATGACATTATATTGCTTTAGAGGATTTCTTAACAATAAATTCATAAATTCACAAACAAACGTAANCATGAGCGAATTAATGACTTAACAAGTGAGAAAATTATATTCGATCCTGACCGAATTTTTTATACCCATCACCCTTATCCTAAAAAAGACGAAAAAAGTCAAAGAACTAAATTTTCACGCATTATAATATTGTTACGAAAATCCCAAATCCAGTTAATGCTAACAAATTGATTTTCGTAAATAATAAATTCCTTAGTGCATATTCGCGACGCGTCATACAGGTGCCGGCCGACGAAAAAGATTGGCAAGAAAACAGACAGAGAAAAACCCAGGTGCACATGCGCGGCGCGTCATACAGCTGCCGGCCGAGGATAACGATTAGCAGAAAAGCAGATTAACGAATTAAAAATGAAGCCATGAAGTTAGGCGATCGTAACATGCTTGTAAAAATGTACATAAGTAGACTATTCGCGGAAGACAGTTTTAGTCGTAAGAAAACATTCAAGTAAAGAATAATAATAGTTGGGTTGAGCAAACAAAGGGTGTCGTTAAAAACAATAAATTGTAAATAATCCTTAAGCCTTAAAGAATGGATTGTAAATAAAGAAACTTAGAGTTAAAAGAATTCTGAAGTGCGCTTCTCTTGGAAATAATATCCACGATCTAGTGATACGAACCGTATCTTAGAAAAGCGGAAATTTGTAACAATATGAAGCGCGCTCAGTTGAGTTTTTCTGTTTTCGAAATAAAAGTTATTTTTGCATAGCTGTGTGGGCGTTGGAAACGTGTTCTTGGAAAAGTTTAAGTCTATTCCAAATTCTTTTGCATGTTTGTAGGCGATCTCTCCATTTTCATTAACGGGATAATGTTTACCAAAAATACTACGCAGTTGCGCACACAGACAGATGGACAGATAAACGGACGGGCGTGTTTAGAGGCATCTCAAATTGGAAATTGCCCAAGAATTTATATACTTTATGGGGTTTTTGAAGCTTTTGCCTGCGCTTTATAAAGGTGTTAAAAAAAAATTAAATTCAATGCAATATCGGGGAGGCGTAGTCAACTTTTATCATTTTTATACAGGTCCTAGGCCCAGGTTTTATCGCCCATAGAATATGCGGTCAAATTTTTGTAGCAAGAGACTTTATTAGGTCTATAAACATTCTCTCTACTGCCTTCACGATATACTTAAGGCATTGTATGTACTCTTGCTGTATGTTCATTTCCATATCTAATGCGAGTCACTTACCATGGTTGCCCTACCAGGAATATTTTATTTATCATTTACCTTGAAGCATATAAAAATAATACAAGAACAGAAGACAGCTTAAATCAATTCTGAAAGTGATTCTGAAAAGTGTGTCTATCTTAACTTCTCCCTGGGCGTTACATATACCCACACAAACTTAATATGTCCTTATACCTTGTCATGGAAGCGGTTCAAAGACTGTGCCCGTCGAGAATGATATCGTCCTATCGTCGCACAGTTCCAAAGTGAGCAACAGCGGCTTGGCATGAATGTTGCCCGCCGAACTACTATTGAAGGAGCAATTATGTACCCATAGCGGCAAAAGAAAGCAGAAGAAGAAAGTCGAAGGAAATTGAAGCAATGTCTGCAGACTTAAGACTGCTATCCGGTAAAGCATGTTGACAGAATAGCATAGAAACTATGAGCAGACGACCCGGAAGGAAGACGGACCCAAACGCGAGAAAGGACGGTGAAATTCATTTTTTCTTAAACCAATTTTTTGCTGATCATGCAAATTTCTCGAGTTATTTGTGACGTTTCAAGTTACGAGCAAATAATGCCTGTGAGCTACGTTAAGGCATAAATGATGACGCCCAGCAGGCTGTCTCCGTCTATCCGGCTTGGGTACATTTAAGAAACATTTTTTTCGGATCTCTGGTAATTATACCAAATAACCTGCTAGCGGTCATGTTAATGTAGTCCAAAGGCCGTTTTTTGCAAGACATCTTTGGATATAAAGCCACACAAAGACGATCTCGGAACGCCTAGTCTCAAGGCAGCACGAGAAGGATAGGATGACGTAGTGAGGATCTAGAATTCTTAATGATCTATCTCAACGTATTGCGAAAGGAGTTCCGTGAAGGTTTGGAATCCTAATGTGAAGCCATTAGTTGGCAGTGCGCTGCCACAACGTTGGAAAAAATAATATACATATAAATGTATACCACTTGCACCACAAAAGCCAAAAGATCTCTAAAAAGCATGGTTAAGAGATACGAATAGCGTTGACTTGTAAGTAAGAGCACTAGCTAGGAGATGATGTTGAGAAAAGTTACAAAGCAAGTTTTTCGAATACATATAAGAGATTGGCGTTAACGTTTCGACTCACGCTAAATTCAATTCGCTTGCACTTGTTTTCGTTGTTCGTTCTCATTTACTTAAATTTCACAATATGAAGAAGCATTTATTAACGATTTTTTTCAACGAAAAAAAAAAAAGCAAAAAATTCGTATATAAACGCTTGCATACGAACTGAAAATTTTAGTCTCTTGCGATGTTTAACTAACACAACACAATCACTTTAAGCAAGGGAATCATTCGAGAACATTCAACAATAAAATCTCTCTCTGTTCTTGATAGGGAATCATATCTTATCTTGTAAAAAAAAAATCTCTTCTACAAGAGCTATACTATTGATAGTTATAAAGCGGAGTAATCAAGAATTCAATGAAAAGGGGTTTACAGTGCGCTTAACTCTATAGGATTTTATTAAAATGGCCCAAGTTATACAAATGACTACCGAGCAATTGCAACAATTGATCGAATCTGTGCGCACTTCTAATCCTACAGCATCTGCTGGCTTAACGGTATCTACTCAATCGAAAGGTAGCTTCAGTAACTGCACAGCCTTTTTCGATGGTCAACGTGATCATGAGGCAGTGGAACAATTTATTACTTCCGTTGTTACGTATAAAGAGGTTGAATCGATTAGCGATGAAGACGCTTTGAAAGGTGTTTCCTTATTATTCTACGGTTTGGCATCGACTTGGTGGCAAGGTGTTCGCAAAGAAGCTAAAACATGGAACGATGTTTTATCACTGATACGTGAACATTTCTTTCCCGCCAAGCCTGCTTATCAGGTGTATATGGAAATTTTTGAAAAGAAGCAAGATGATAAAGCCGCTATCGATACTTTTGTATGCCAGAAACGTGCTCTGTTGGCGCAGCTGCCAGAGGCTCGTCATGATGAAGAGACTGAATTGGATTTTATTTACGGTCTTGTCAACATCAAATATCGTAAACATATTGCACGCCATGATGTCAAGACCTTTAAAGACTTACTGGAAAAGGGCCGCATTATAGAGCACAATAATTTGGAGAGCGAGGACAATGCTGAATGTTACGTAAAAGGTGCAAAATGCACAACAACACGTTGTACGTATTGCAATTTTCGCTGTCATAATCACTATCAATGTCGAAAACGGAAGAGAGAAGAAAATACTACTGAAGACTACGCAATTGCTAAGAAAAGACATTACTTGGGCGCAACAAGAACAACTTCAGTATAAAATAAAATCATTTTGAGTGAGCGATGATTTTTTACGTCATCTTTACTTCTCTGCTGTTAAAATTTGTTAAAAGAAACATTTTCAGAATTCGAGTTAAAAGAATTTAAGAGAAACTTTTTAAGTTTTTTGTGTTGAAATTTCTCTTGAATGTTAAAGAACGAATAACTATAGAGAACACATTTGATAACTCAACTCGTTAGAGAAAAATTAGCTATTGAATGAGTTACAAGCAAAGCGAGAGATGACGAATGCAATGAAAGTATAATGAGTTGGCTAGTTAATGCTAGTATTAAAAGAATTATTCCTTTTCTTTTGTTATTGTTTGCATTTTATGCATTACGTTTTTCCTTTTATTAAAGAATTGTAGGCGACATAGTCACATAAAAATTTATTCTGAAAAACTTATTTTAGGAAAAAAATCTTCCAATTTGAACACTTTTTTAAATATAAATCGATGGCGACATAGTCACATACGTACATAGGCCTCGGTTTCGTTATATTTATTTATTATTAAATTATTATATTTATTATTATTATTAAATTATTATGTTTATAATAATTATTCGATGCAAAATAAGCCTTTCATCAAATTGTTTTTTTTTCTTTTTTGTTTTACAGAAAAAATTCTTATTTAATTCACTAAATTTTAATTTTTTTTAAATTTAATATTAGGTTGAGGAAAAAGAAATCCATTATTTTTTCGGTAGAAGTTATAAAAATGTTTATAATATTAGAGACAGTGAGATGACAAGATGGTCCAACATTTTGTCCAAAATTCAAACTAAGAGATCAGTACGAGCTGTTTGTGTTTCTGTTATTAATCACGGTAGTGACGCTGTTAATTAGCAACCATTTTGCTGCTGAAAATGTATTTTCAAAAATTGTTATATTTTGCCTTTCACACTTTAACATATTCTCCCGCCTTAGAGGAAAAAGGAGTGAACTTTTCTTTAACACTGACATTAATGCAAGTGTGGACATTATGTATGTACATAAATCCCTCGCTCAATATATATACTCTTGTATAGCTTGTGGACAATAAAAGACCTTTAAAAGAATTCGATTCACTGTAATGATCAGAATGGAGCAGTAAGCAAGCAAACACCCTTCAATTCAAGAGTCAAATTTGATCACAATTTTTATTTCTAAAGCCTTTAGTAGCATATTTTATAGAATTCAGAGCCCGGTTGATATCGCGTGCATCAAATAGTTAGTTAAAGAATGCATTTTTCTCGAGTCAAGTAACGTATTCATATTACGATCGAGTTTACTTGGTATCGACCGATATCTGGGTTCTCCCTTAACAATTTCATAAAAACTTTTTTGCTCAAATGCCTGTAAGCAGGAACGCTTGTCTCTTAAATCATTACCTTTGTCTTAAAAAAGATAAACTTTAACAAAAACTTTTATTACTACAGCTGAGCGAAACACTCCGCGTTTTTGGCCTTTGAAGACAGACGTGTTCTCAGTTTATGTTACAACATGTAAACATGTCCTGTCTCCGAATTGGCTTATTTTCAATACTAAAAATTACCCGAAAGAACTTCAAATATTTTTAACAAAATTGAAAGCAGATATCTTAGCTTAACAAAGACGGACGTACCGGCGGAACCTTACCGATTCAGAATTTGACACTAATTAAGAATATATACGCTTTATGGCAAGAACTTCCCTTATTTCTAACAAAACTGAAGCATATATGTTCATATTGTAAATATGGACAGATGGACACGCTTGAATTGATTTAGAATTTAATACTGGTTAAGAATATATACACTTTTTTTGACAAGAGGTTTCAATATTTTTACCACCAATGGAGCCGATATTTGAAATTTACAAAGACGGATGGTCGGATCGTTTGAAAATTTGATACTAATTAAGAATTTATACACTTTAAGGCATCTCAGCAGTTTTCTTCTCTGTTTTTCAAATGTTTTGACAAACTGACATTTTTCGTTAGTGGAAGATATAAACAAATGAACGCCCGTACGGGTGTTTCTAAAAAACTAAATTCTATTTTTTATTTCTATTATATTCGAACGAAGAAGAACATTTAAGAATCAGCCCTATATTGCGTGATCAATTTCCCTGCCTACCCTTCGCTAGGCTGCGATGGAACAATCTCTTGGACAGAAAGAAATATTTAATGTTGTTTACATATATACATACAAACTTGTCTTATTATACTAACTTTTGCTTACATTAAATAGAAAAAAGTATTTTACAATAATTGTGTGTTCTTATTAACTAATTTAATTCCTCTCTATGTACCGTCCTTTCTCTAATAGATCTTTAAATGTTTTAACATCGTGACGTGCTATTCGTTGGCGATATTTTAAACTTAATAAACCATAAATAAAATCAATTTCCGTCTCTTCGGTATGTCTGCCTTCCGGCAGTTTAGCTAACAGCGCCCGTTTCGTTAGCACAAAACTATCAATAGTTTCGGAATCACTTTGTTTGCTTTCGAAGATTTCCATATAAATTTGATAGGCCGGTTTCGTAGGTGAGAAATGTTCACGTAACAAGGTCAAAGCATTTTCCCATGTCTTCGCTTCGCGACGTACACCTTTCCACCAAGTCGCCGCTAAGCCGTTAAATAGCAGCGATAAACCTTTCAAAGCGTCGTTATCATTGATTTGTTCTACATCCTTATAGGTTTGTATAGCATCTATAAACACTTCGACGGCGTCGTGGTCTCGCTGCCCGAAAAAGCGGGTCGGACAATTACTAAAACTACCTTTCGAATCCCTTTCATTGTTTTCTTCTTTTAATTGTGGCGCCAAAGAGCGTATAGTTTCGATTAAAATGCGAAATTGTTCGTCTGACATCTGTGTACCCGACATTATTAAGTTTATTCTTAGCGACCACCACAGAGAAACTGATAAGTTACGAAAAATTCAATTTCTGTTTCCTTTTTTTTTTTTTTTTGTTAATTTTATTCTTATTCGTCTTACTGCATATTGTGAAATAGAATAAAAAAAAAAAAATCAAATCAAATGAGTGACTCATTGTCTATTGATTTCATTGTACTCTTGTAAGAGAATAGAAAATAACAAAATGGTCTAAGAGAACTCTCTCTCTCTCTCTCTGCCTCCTTAGTCATATGTTGATTTTTTAGTCTCTCTACAAGTTATTGTTTGATATCTTATCAAAGTATTAATGAATTCATTTGAAATGACTTTGTTTTGGAAAAACTTATCCCTCGGTTTTTAAAATGAAAAAAATAATGTTTTATTTTATTTTTAAGGGAAAAAATGCAATTAATGATGAACAGTGACGTTTTTTTGCATATTTGCTTATATGGGAAAATTATGCTTTCTTTCTGAAAAATTCACCTTTTAGGTTAACCTCTCTATTACGTTATATATATTTTGAACATTTGTTCTTCTTCTTAGTTCGATGAGCTAAGTCTCAACTTACTTTTAGTCCTGGAGTTTATTATAATAATAACAATACTGTTAAGTTGATTGACTTTTACTTGCTTTCTCATCTGCTTAACTAGACTAAATTGAGTATCTGCGATGAAAACAATTTGAGGAAGGGCTCAATATCCTAATGGCTTTCATCTCCATATTCAAATATATTTTTCTTTCGTAATTCAGTTCGTGTATATATATATTCAAGATCATATCGTCGAATGCACAACGACAACAAGTGCTCATAAACTCCTATATACAAAATACGGGTAAAATGTGTACAAAATACGGGTAAAATGTAAATTGTTTTCGCTGAAATTGGATGCTTGACAAAACGTACCTGTCGCGATGAAGATTCGCATATGTCCGTCCGTCTTCCGCAAAAGCCAATAAGGAAATAATTCTCAGCTTAATTTCACCGCACAACGCGGTATTCTCAGATCGCTGTAGTCACAGAAATTGAAAATGTGGGAAAGTGGGTCAATAGGTACTTCGCCTCCAAACAGGCGTCCGTAAGCTCTCTGATAAATGGTGTAAGAGTATAGATAATGATTATGCATGTTTCCCTTACTAAGCTTTGTAGCAATTGTACTTTAAATACATTTGAGTTTTATTAATAAACGGAACGAATGTATTTTTACATCTCCTACATAGATATAATTTTAAATATATTAAAATAATAACATTTCTTGTTAATTGTGGGCGCATTATTTGGCCTTCTGGAAACACTTTTACAACACTCTCAATTTATTATCTTTAACTTTAAAATGTTTGCTTACAATAAAACTTTAAGTATAAAAAAAAAAAAAAAAAAAAAAAATCAATTCATTAAAAATAGAAAATTTCGCAATATTTTGCAACGGAATTCTTAGAACAGCTAACCACTGCAATTGCATGTATAAACATGACAGTAGTATTAAATATCATCGAATCGCTACATGCAGTATGTTAAATACATGAAATGGGCAAAATTAATTGAAACTTAACTACGCCTTACTCTGGCTTTCCAAATATATTGCTTTTCTTTAATTCGATATAAAAAAATCTCGGAACGCATAGTCTATGTTTTTGGTTATCCAAGCCAAGGAATTTCATGCGATTTGCGAGATTAAACATCGAATTAATTCTTTTGTCTTAGGTGTGAGAAGAAAGACTTTACTACTTTACTTTACTAAATATCTCGATGATATTGGAATACTTTGGACATGTCATACCAATCGGATATTTCTCGTTTTGCTTATATTAGCGAATTTTATGCAATTTTCCATGAAAAATATCTGCTTTATGTACTTGAAGTAACTGTACAATGTGTGCATAATAAAACTGGTCAAGCTATCATTCTAGAGAGAGAGAGAGAGAGAGAGATTTTATTAACGCACATTCTCTCTCAGTTCTCTCAAATAATGTTTTCAGTATCAGAAGTATTTTAGTTGCGTTATTTGCCTTGAAATGCATAGGAATGGAAAGCCATTGCATAGAATAGCATGAAATGTTAAATTAATTAAACCCTTTGCACTCGACGACTCCGAAGTGGAGCCATTTAAAATTGGTCTTCAAACTCGAGGGCTTCGCTACGGAGATATTGTAAATAATTTGCAGTTCTTAACATAAAAACAAAAATAAATCGTAAAAAGTAGTATTCGGGTGTTTCGCTGTTGGTGAAAAATGACGGTCACGGCGGCTCATACATTTATTGTACACTTCTACTAAAAAAAAGAAATAATGAAAAACGAATGTCACATTTGAAGTTCGTAAAATTGTTGGTGGAGCAATTGGTTGGGAATTTTCGACAAAACAGCACATCTCCAGAATACACTTACACACCAAATACCAAGAGCAGGCTCAACAACCATCTCTATATTATACGTTCTGGCACCAAGAAAGTTTCTACAGTGTGTTCCAATAGAAAAATTCCGGGTGAAAGACGGTAGACCCATTATTTTTGTGATACCTGTCTAGAAAAGGCAAGATTGCAAATTGCTTTGAGAGGTATCACGCTTTGGACGATTACAAAATGTAATACTTTTATAATTTTTTGCTTTTTTTATATATCAGAACATACAACGATGACTTTTCTTTTAATGCGTATATCAGACTCACATCTGAATGTGAGCTTTTCACTAAAATCGCTTCGAATTGCTGATGATACGAATGAAAAAAAACTTCGAGAGCAAAGGGTTAATTTAACTCTCTAAGGTAACAAACTTGTGTTTCTTTTCTTTTTTTTTTTTCCTATGACCAGACCCTCGGTGAATGGGGTTCCTAGACATACTTGCACGAGGGTTGTATAGAGTATTCGGTTATAGGAAGAGACGACTGGAGAGAAGAAGTAGTGTCCGTGAACGTTCGACTTGAAAATGGAGACCTTAGGTACAATGGGAAAAACCATTGTCGCTAGGTTTGAGATCCTAAAAAATTCCATTTTGAATTAATTCCTCCTCAAATATAGGATATTAACAATTCGACTCATGCTAAAGTCAAATTTGTCTCTTACCTTTTCTGCACTCTCATCTAGAAGAATTTCGCAATATGAGTCATTTGCCATTGACTCTCAATTGAAGAACTAAAGAGTATATAAACCGGCAGATACGAATGGAAAATTCAGTCTACTGCGAGATTTAATGAACGCAACGACCATTTTAAATAATAGTTCCTGATATTTAATTTAAAACATTCGCCAGTGAAATTTGGCTTTGTTAAAAGGAACTTTCTACAAAAAAGAAAAAAAAAAAACTTATAAAGTTTGCTACTTATTCTGTAAAGTGATTGTTGGTGATTGAGTGCTGCATCTAACTGGAAAAACATCCTTAAAAATGGCTCAAACTGTACAAATGACTACCGAACAATTGCAACAATTGATTGAAGCTGTACGTACGTCTGCTATAGCTGCCGCCGGAGCGGCCGGTTCAACTGTGGCACCCAAATCGAAAGGTAGCTTTAGTAATTGCATTTCCCGTTTTGGTGGTCAACGCGATCATGAAGCCGTTGAGGAATTCATTACTTCGATTGTTACGTATAAAGAGGTCGAATCGATTAGCGATGAAGATGCTTTGAAAGGTGTTTCCTTATTATTCTACGGTTTGGCATCGACTTGGTGGCAAGGTGTTCGCAAAGAAGCTAAAACATGGAACGATGTTTTATCACTCATACGGGAACATTTCTCTCCCACCAAGCCGGCTTATCAGGTGTATATGGAAATTTTTGAAAAGAAACAAGATGAGAAAGCCGCTATCGATACTTTTGTATGCCAGAAACGTGCTCTGCTGGCCCAGCTGCCAGAGGATCGTCATAATGAAGAGACTGAATTGGATTTTATTTACGGTCTTGTCAATATCAAATATCGTAAACATATTGCACGCCATGATGTCAAGACTTTTAAAGACTTACTGGAAAAGGGCCGGATTATAGAGCATAATAATTTGGAGAGTGAAGCCAATGCCGATGGTTGCATAAAAGGTTCTAAACGCACAAAACGTTGCACATATTGCAACTTCCGTGGCCATACTCAGGATCAATGTCGTAAACGTAACAAAGAAGAAAATGCTGGTGATGACTAAGTCATTGCTAAACTAAAGGCACACAATAAGAACAACAGCAATAACAGCAACCTTGATATGAGGTCATCTTGAGAGAGCGATTGTTTTCAACGCCATTTTCTCTACACCTCGAAGATGGCAAAAATGGTTACTCTCTTAAGTTAATATTTTTCGCTACATAAATTATAATATTTTAGGTAAAACTCTTCAAGTATTCTCTTATGTTCAAATTAAGTGGTTTAGGAGTTAGATTTTTTATGCTTTTGTTTAGAAAAAAAGTTTTTCAATTTTTTTTCCTTAAACTTAAGCATTTTAAATTGTCTCCTAAATCGCCTAAGATGGGGTAAGAATGTACAATTTCCTTATTTTTTAAACGCTGAGCTTCCCAAGCACGGCTATTGGATATGAACGCCAAACCCTTCAGCATTGCCATAGAAAAATAATTTTCAATAATAATAATGGAAATTTCTTTTTAAACTCCTGCACTGTTTGTGGCGGTGTCGGCGGTTCCAAAACAAAGTTGGAAACTATTTTTCTTTGCTTTGTCTTGATAGGATATTTCGAACAATTCGAACAATATATACAAATATTTTGTGCAAGTGTATGATGTATGATTGTCTGGCTATTTGAACCAAAATTGAAATAATCAACGAGAAGTCTTGAGCACATGCTAGAGTGAGTTATTCTCTTGAGAAGAAATTCTCGTTAAGTGGATAATTCACTCTTGAATGTGTTGAAAGATCTCTCGCTTGATTTATTTTCTCTTACGGTACAAGATAGCTTTTAACAATTGTACGATTACACAAAACCCGTTGTATTTTTTTAAAGTTTCTCGAATTTCCACGAAAAATTTTGCTTATAATTTAATGAGATTTTCGTAACATATAAAATTTTTTAAAAATTTCTATTTTGCAAAATTTTTTATAAAAATTACTATTTTGCCAAAATTTTGTAAAAATTTTTATTTTTCAGAATTTTGTAAAAATTTTTATTTTTCAGAATTTTGCAAAAATTTTAATTTTTCAAAATTTTGCAAAAATTTTTATTTTTTTAAATTTTATATTTTACTTATTTTTCTCTTAGATAAGTAATTTTTCGTGGGTTCGAACTTTTTTTAAATACAACAAAAAAACCCCCGTCACCCTGAGGGATTCTAAAGACATTCTGTTCTAATTGCTGTGAAAATTATTTAGATAATTAAAAATTTAACTGAAAGTCTTTTCTAAGAATTGAAGGAGTTTCTCAAAAGCATTTTTTTTTTTTTTGCTTTTGAAGAAACTTTTCGATTTTTTCGAAAGACTGGATAGTTATTTTTTAAAGGATCTTTAAGTTTTTATAGCTAGAAACTGTATGTTTTTATGAATGTTTCTGGGCGGCAAAAATTATTCAAAACATCTATTAAAGCTTCATAAAGCTTATTGTAGCATTGTACAACGATGGCTACCGCTAACGCCATTCGTACAATTGGCACGTCAAGTATTTGTGTTGGATATCTCTAAAAATTTTTATATAGAGAACCACAAGCCTACATAAATGACATGACACGTCAGCCTCTCTTAAGTTAAGTGCACGCTTTTGTGTTTTGCAAACCTCCGCACATAAAGGCTTACTTAGCTCCAACTAACTGTTAACTAGAGTTCAAATCGAGATATTTATGAAACTAAATTTTTAAAAGAATATATTTTTTATTGAGGTGTTTTTAAATAGACAAGAATTCCAAGGTAATGAAGCGCCAATGGAGGTTAATTGTGGCCCTTAAAATTCATTTAATTGGAATAACAAATAGTTTTCATTTCTCCTCACCTGTAACTCTAGTTTAACTTCATAGTTTCATTGTATTGCATTTCATACAAATTGTAAACATTAGCACACAAACATTATTTATGTAAATTTTCTCTATTTTAGTTATAAGTTTTTTATTTCGAAAAAAACTGAAAACAATAAATTGCAAATATTTTACTTTTGCAAAACTCGTGTGTTTCTATAACTCTTTTACAGGTAATGGCACGGGGAGCTTTAGTTATTTGCTTTAGTGCAGGCAATAGGGTACGCATGTAAAAGAAAAAAAAAAAAAAAACCTTAGAACATTATAGTCTGGCAAGGCCGCCATTTCATTACCCTACACCACATTCTTTAAAACAGTTTTGATCATAGAAAACAAAAATTATTTAAAATATTTTGTTTCTATCTATAGGCATATCTTTCATGGGCGTATTTACGGGGACGCGGGGCCCAAAACGCAACCTAATGTTGTACAAGTTTAATGCTTACATAGGGCAGCATCCAAAAATAGGCGTAGATGGTCCAAATTTTCTACACTTCATTTTTGCATGAAGTTACTGTTATGAGTCAATTTCCATCACCACATATTAAAACTTACACGACTTATTAGGGTAGCATATGAAAGATAGGTCGACATGGTCCAAATTTGGAGCAGTTAACTTTTTTATATTAAGTTACTAATATGACACAATTTTCATCATGAAGCATGAAAAATTATAGCTTTCTGTCATACGAACTACGGTTTTCGTTGTAGGAGATGGGGTTCAAAAATTACCCCAACTGGTCCAAACCCGGTCAAAAATTGTGACCTGTGGCTTGAACGCAAATTTACATGGGCAGATGGTTAGACGGACAGACAGGATTAGATCAATTCAGATTATGATTCTGACTCGATCGCTATAAGAAAAAGTCGGTTTATCTGAAGCCTTTCTGGTTGTTACATATTTCCGCACTAACTTAACATACCCTGTACCGCAAATGATGTAGGGTAATTTTAACCTTTTCCCTTTAGGGGCATGCTTTTCATGCGAACTCGCAAATCGGAAAGAGATCGAAGCGTCCTTATCTCCAGTTCTTTTAATTGATTTTCGTCGTAATTAATTTATTTATTTATTTAATTATTTATTTATTCTACTTATACATGAAACTCAACTAAAAGAAATGACAGTCGAGTTCAATTGACTGTTAAAGTAAATCTTAAGTTAATTAATATTAAAAGTTAGTATAAGTATAATAAAACATATAAAAAGGAAGAAAAAGAAAAAAAGCATGTACACAACTAGCACAGAGCCACACCCACAACCGGTACAGGACCAAATTACAAATTGACCCCTAAGCCATCGCAAACATGCACAAGCTTCGCAACCGATAATAGTTAACAACAATTAATTTTCGAATCGTAATGACTTTTTAGGGTTAAAAGCTAGTTTAAGTACGACAAAGGTAAATAAATCACGTCTTGCTTTAATGGACTTTAAAGAGTCCGATAAAAAGAATAAGTGATAGACGGCATTTAGGTTCTTGCAAACAACTCTGAGCGGGTTAAACAGCTCATAATTGTATTTACATTGGCTAAGGTTAATCAAGATAAAGTGCCTAGAGAAGCGTTTAGGGACATTAAAGTTCACATCACCAAGTAATGTGGGCGAGTTGAGTACTAAATAATATATATATGATTACGAAACTATGTTTCTCAAGTGACGGTAAGGATAACAAGAGCAAGCCATTTTCATAAGGAGGCGGAGAGGCAGGAGCTTAAAGCTTATTTCATTAAGTAATGCGGGCGAGTCTATAGCACCATATATTACTTTGATTACGAAGGAAATGCCAAGAACAAATCTACGTTTCTCAAGAGACGGTAAAGACAGCAGAAGCAACCTGTTTTCATTGAGGAGAAGAGAGACAATCGGATCCCCACCCAAATTTCGAAGGGCAAGCAGGAAGAATTGCTTTTGAACAGATTCAATTGAATCTACATAGCATCTATATGAAGGAGACCACACAACAGAGGCGTACTCGAGCATAGATCTAACCAAACACATGTACAGCCTTCTCGTAATGTAAGGATCATCAAGCTCTTTGGACCACCTTTTTATAAAACCAAGCGCGGACCTAGCTTTGCTTAACGAGAGCTCAATGTGCAAGTTGAAACGTAAACTATGGTCAAAGAGAACGCCTAAAAAACGCTTAACAGTCCATGCATGATGCAAAAAACGAAAAGCAGCTTCCTATAACACGGTTACGGTACGGCACGGTACGAATTATCAGTGCTTTTTCGACGTGACATAAAAAACTAAACGATAAAAAACATGTGAATACTTGATTAAGCAACTTCTAAGTATGTTGTTCAACAAAATCCGAAAATAAACGAGAAAAACATAAACGACATCGCAATTGGATTGTATTTTGATCATAATTCGTGCAAGTTGCCGCTTCTGGATTGTATTTTGCTGATAAGTGCATGCTATATATCGGCGAACTTAGTTAAAAAGACGAAATAAACTATTCCATGTTATGATTTCGATTGCGTCCCATTATAATTTATCGCATGCCAGATTTTAGTAAGCAACTTAGACACATGACATAAATTTATAAAGACTATATCTCTCAAGTAACACGTAAAAAATAAGTGTGTGGCAACACAACGTATTGCATTCTGTTACATGGCAGCACCAACATATTGTATGATACAGAATATACAAGTGATGTCAAGTTTCACTTCACGTATAGCAACAAACTTGCCTGTAATAAATAAAAAACAGGTGTTATTTATTATACAACAAGGAGAGGAGAAAAAAAGAAAATTTAGAGACAATATGTAAATAGTCATTCAAAGGAAACTACAACGAAGCAGAGAAAGATTTATTTTATTAAAAAATTTTTAGATGAAAAAGCAAATAATAAATGTTTAGATATGTAGTTTATTGTTTGAATTTTATATCTTTTTTAATTACGATTTTACTTATGTTTGTTTTGAAATTAAAGAAATCATATGATTTGCGAAAGTGAAGCCAAGTTAAAAATGCTTGTTCTGTATAAATTTTATATGAGTTTTTTTTGAAAGAGAATAATAATAAAAACTTTTTCAATTTTTTGTCTGTTTTATCAAATATTATATTAATGATGGAATAGCATACCTTTGACATTGTTTTCTTTAATTAAACTAATAAGTTAATACTTAGCTCATGAAGGGAGCTGAAAGAAACTAGCACTTTGCCTACTGACCTAAAGCAAACGAGACATTTTCATACAAAATTACATTCGCTTGCAAGTTTTTTTGTAATTCTGATGTCCTATCACTATTGTGCGATTTGAAGCATCGGTATATAATGTATTTGTGATAGCGTTGGTCAAAATCTAGACATTTAAAAAAAGATTTAAAAATACAGCTTGTGCAGTGACGTGTTTTATTTCCATTATGTTTCTAATTTCGCTTATTAAAAATTAAACATCTTTTGCTGAAGCGGCATCCATGTAGAATGACAGCTGTCAAGCTGAGTCTGAGAGTAAGATTTATTTTGCTGTACATAACAGCGATAATAAATATGTTATTTTGACACTTCTTAGTTGTTTTTTCTGGTGACCAAGAATTAACGTGTTTGTGGAGTGGCCTCGAAGTTCTTTTTCTTATTTTAAAAACAATTTAAATAACATATAACGACACTTCAACCGTTAATATAAATATAAGTAAATAATTAAGTAATCGCAAAATTTGCTACCTCTTCTGAACCACAAAACACTTGAAATAATAATTGTAAGAAAGACGAAATGACCACCAGTAGTGAAGATGTGATGCTGCAGGTGAGCGAAGTGCGTTATAAGAAGGGCGATGGAACCTTATATGTAATGAATGCACGGCTGGCCTGGATGGCAGAAAATCGTGATACTGTCGCAGTGTCGCATCGTTTTGCAGATATAAAAAGTTTGTGCCTTTTTATATGATTTATGGAACCGGTTCTATTAGTGTTTGTTTTATAGCACAGAAAATTTCACCGGAAGGTAAACCTAAAGTTCAATTGCAAGTTGTTCTACATGACGGCAATACCTCAACATTCCATTTCGTTAATCGTGATGGTCAACAGGCCATGTTAGCCGATCGTGATAAGGTTAAAGAGTTACTGCAACAATTGTTGCCAAATTTTAAACGTAAAGTGGACAAAGAGCTGGAGGAAAAGAATCGTATATTGTCGGAAAATCCTCATTTGTTGCAACTTTACAAAGATTTGGTGACAACGCAAGTTATAACCAGCGAAGAGTTTTGGAATACTCACGCTAAAGAACATGCCTTAAAAAAGGTAAATAAGAAACAAAACATAGGTAAGTTTTAAAGGGATGCTTTTGTGGACTTACTTTTAAAGCAGTGTATCGACATCTATGTTTAGGTGTTTCGGGCGCTTTCTTAGCCGATATTAAACCTCAAACCGATGGTTGCAATGGTTTGAAATATAACTTGACTGATGACATTATTCATTGCATTTTTAAAACTTATCCCGCCGTTAAACGAAAGCATCAAGAGAATGTTCCAGCTAAAATGACTGAGGCCGCTTTTTGGACGAAATTTTTTCAATCACATTATTTCCATCGAGATCGCATTACCGCTGGCACAAAAGACATATTCGCCGAATGTGGTAAAATTGATGATCAAACACTAAAAGCGGCTGTGCAGCAAGGAGCTGGTGATCCATTGCTTGACCTAAAACAATTTGAAGATGTTCCTCTCGAAGAAGGATTCTGTAGTGTTTCCGGAGATCGTACCGCCGTCAACAGTGGAAATATTGTTCATCAAAATATGATTAAACGTTTTAATCAACATTCGATAATGGTCTTGAAAACTTGTACAGACGTTAATGCTGCCAATGCCAAAGCTACAAGTAGCGGTGGTTCTACGGGTAATAAATCAACCAAAGAAAAAGATGGTAGTGCGGAGAAAACGAGACATAAAGATAACTTACAAAACGGTGATATGAATGGGGATTGCACGGAAAATCCAGCCAAAAAACAAAGAATCATAGAGAAAATACACTACGACGACTTGGGTGATCCGTTGTTAGATAAAGAAACCGCCAACAATAACGCTTTGAACGATGCTAAAAAGCCACAACAAATTAATTTAGCTAAAGTGGAACGTTACTTATACGGGCCTATGCCCACCACTAATTACGACATGTACGAAGACCCTAGACGCATGGAAGACATACAATACCGTTTAATACAGTCCACAGAGAATTGGAGTCAACGAGTACCTCATAAAATTTTAGTCAGTTCAACGGCAGCTGTGAACGCTTTGGGTGAATTAAGTCCCGGGGGCGCTTTAATGAGAGGTTTTCAAGAACAAAGTGGAGCACGTATGTAAATGGGAATTGTGTTTAATGTCTTTTAAAAGCATTTGTTATGAAAATTTATAGAACTGGTTCCTCAAGAATTTGAAAAAGATCTACGTAATTTGTATCTCGCCTTGTCGGAGTTACTGAAACACTTCTGGCGTTGCTTTCCACCCACCACACAAGAACTTGAAGCTAAAGCCTTGCATATGCATGAGGCTTTGCAACGCTTTAAAATGGCTAAACTCAAACCCTTTGAGGTGTGTTGAATACATTACATAATGAAAAAAAAAAAAAAAAAGTTTTATTTATGCTTTCAGGATCGGGCTTTACAAAAGCTCTCGCCATTAGGTGGTACTTTAACTCAGCATCTAAATCGCTTATTGCAGGCTGCCAATGCAAAATTTGCCACCTGGCAAGAACGTAAAATGCGCCAACATAAATAATTAAGTTAACAATTTTTCTGTATATGTTTTGTGTTTTTGAAGGGTTTCAAATATTTCTTCAATTAAGTCTAGAATAAATATTGTTTTTCACTTTATTTATTTAATTTTTTTTTTTTTTTTTGATAGTGGTGAACTCAAGAAGTCTAAGTGCGATGAATTTCATATGTTACAGTAATGGTGCCTCATTAAATGGGATAAGTAGCATATGTGTTGCTAACAATCATGATTTATTTCTAAAAAGAAGTTATAAGAAAAAGGTTATAAAGCACTTAGATTACTTAATGCAGAAAAATTAAATTATGCATTTGCAGTCAGAAATAGTCCGAGTTATTTGGATGACTGGTCACAAATTTAATATAATCAGCTTTCATGAAATCGAAAATACCTAAAACATCGTTTCGAAAGCGATGCAATATTCAAGACCATTTCTCTACAAAATGGGATCATTGTCAGTACATTTGAAATGCAGACTTGTTCAGGGAAAAACTTTGCAGCTGCTCATAGTTCTCCACACGTAAAATATCAGAAGCATCAAAGTCGTCACTTCCATCAGTTGTGAAATGCTTTCTTTTAATATTCAACCTGACTGAATGACATCAACATCAGTTTTGCTAATGTCGGATTCGGCATCCTTAACAAAATTTAATACTTTCCGAATAGTCTTAAGTTAATTTACACATGGTGCTGGTTGCAGGCAAAAAGACTTTATCAGTGAAAGGCGTGTTGAAAAATTTTTATTGATAACATTTAAAAAAGAAAGACAACGCCGAATATTATGCGTAATTATTGTTGTTTCAATGATGAAATTAGAAAGAAAAAAAAGAAAAGAAAAGAAAAGAAAAGAAAAGAAAAGAAAGAATCGCTTCGAATGGAAGAAATGAAACTAATACAGTTTGACGTGTTTTTCCACACTTTCTTCTTCCAAACTTGGGACTAAAAGCTTTGGCGCTACTGAAGAGATGAAAGTCGCGGTTAATGGAATGGATTAATGATCGAGGAATGCAACAGTTCTCATCTAAATGGAGTTAAATGGCGATTGTATTGCGGCATAAATGCACCCAACCCTTTTTTTTACCCGTTAGACATGTTTCTTAGAAAGTCGTGCAAAAAGAAAGAAATCGCATAAAAAAATACATGCGACATATGGTATATTTGGGGTTATGTTACACAGATTTAAAAGATTTGCTTAAGATAAAAAAACATTTTCTCAAAAAACCGTGCAAAATAAGTAATAATGAAACTCGTATTATATATAAAACAAAAACAATTCATTTTTATTGCAAAAAAAAGGAAAACAATTAGAATTAGTGTACAGCCAAAAATTCACTCCATAAGTTCAATACATAAAAATTGAAATTGAAATTAACAATAAAAATCAATTTTGCAACTATTCATTGCTACTTGACATTGCACATTTATTACCGACTAGACCAAAAATGCTATCGTCAGTAGATATGTCCAGCACGGTCTAGTAAGACACTGTCAAAATTATAATTAAAAAAAATTGTTTTGATATTCTAGAAAAAAAATTCATATAAAAATGTGTCTTATTGGTGAATCGTATTGTTACAAAATCGAGTATAAAAAACCGTGTAAAAAAAGAGTTGGTTGTATATAGTTTGCTAGTGCTACCTGACAAGTGCCTTATTGAACATATACGAAGTTTTTGATTTTGTGACCGCATGCCATCCATGACTTCGCTGTTGTCTTTCTTTGCTGGCTCTTACTTGTCAAGCATTCCAAAATTTTCAAAATTAGTTATTAGGAATCGCTTAGGATTTTAATATTTATTATANTGCTGCTGCTGCTGTTCGTATGGCACGTAGCTGCCAGAGGTCGTTTGATTATGAAGTAAACGTCATTTCTTCGCATTTCAAGTGGATCGGAGCAAAGAGTTTAATGAATGAAGCGTGCACGGGTATGGCAGGTGAAACAAATCCCAAATTCCGTATTAACGCTACGCACGACGCCACCTTAGCTGAACGTACCCGAAATAGGAGTTAAACGTTCAAAAAATGTAGAAAAATTCTGTATTTCAAATACTGGCTGCTGCCGTGGATATTGGCCTCGGGGCTGTATAGGAATGGGATAGCTATCAAACTATGTTTGGATGACTGCTAATGGCGATTGCCAATATTAGTAGGATCGTTTTGATGAAGACTTAATCGACTATTGTAGAAGTTCGTGTTTAAATTGTGATATATTTCTGTAAGTTGGACAACAAAGTGGTGGATGGAGCACTTGATACAAAGTCTGATCATTCATCTTCATTGCTCGAATTGCATTCTTCGTTGTTTGCTGCCGGCGGCGGCTGTTTCAAAATCGAAGTGTTAAGTGTTTTAATAAAATTCTCATTGTTATGGTTGATTGAGGTTTGACTGTAATTGGTTGGATTTCATTTTGCTTATAGGCCCCGAAATAATATCAAACCAGTCATCTTCATCGTCATTACGTTGAGATTGTTGTTGCTGCTGTAGCTCTAATCAACAGTGTGGAAGGGGATGAACCGGCCTCAAGGCGTTGCTTTTTCAGATGAATTGCAAAAAAAAAAAAAATGCAAGTAAGCAAAGTCTTACTTATATCGTCGTATGCATGAAAAACCGTATGTTGAAGTCGCCTAAAGATTCGATTTAAATGAGCTTTACTAAGCTGAAAGGTTTGTAACTGTCAGCCGCATTTATTTTAAAATAAATTTGCTAATACTTTTATCTATAGACAAAAAAAACCATTCAAAGTCAAAAAAGCATATGATGTGTTAGTCCAATAACGAGCCCATATACATATGCTCCTGTATACCAAATATAAAGATAAAGTGTTTCTTGCAATAAATCACTGGTCGCTGCCGCATTACTACTCTACTAAATATTTTTAACTGTCTACATAAATATATACATATATATATATATATATATATATATATGTA
>KK503057.1:57249-82169 GCA_000688735.1 Glossina austeni | reverse complement strand
TTTAGATTATAATATCTTAATTTTAATAAGTGAGTTCCATGGGCAAATGCATGTTAGCGTGTACTGAACGTGAACAGAGTACACGTTTCAGGAAGCATGTTGAATATGGTGCGAATGTATACAATACCTTGAAGTACTTAAGATCGACTCACCTTTGATCACATTAATCAATTCAGGATTATATTCTGAACCGATTTAGCCATGCCACGTGTACTGTTATCGATACATGTCTTACAGAATGTTTTAAGCATAAGATAGTGTCAACCATAATTCATTTTTAGATTATAATTTTAAGAAATGTGTTTCGAGGGAAAATGCATTTTAGCGTGTACTGAAAAGAGTACATGTACCAGGAAGTATGTTGAATTTGGTGCGAATACACGCAATATCTTGAACTACTTAGAATCGACTCTCTTGTTGTTTCACCAACCAACTCAGGACTATTTTCTGAATCTATTTATGACTGTCTCTCTCTCCCTCTGTTTGTCTCATGTTTGGTAAAAATTCTCGGTATAAGCTGAAGGAGCGCATATGTTGCAATTCTTATTGTTACATAAATTCCGATCTTGTCAATACTGGACAATGTTAAAAATCATGTATGTATTACATTTCTTCTTACGTATCACAGTTTCTCTTCTCGACTTACTCGACAGTGACCTGATGATGGGATTTTTAGGGAAAATACTCTAATCAATTGAATATATTCCCGTTACAGACAAACTTGCTGAATCGACTCAAGTGCGTCGGTTTGGCTGCACGTCTGCGCATTAGATTTCGATCCAGGTATTCTTATATTCCACTTGTTGGTAGCAATTTTCGAGATATTTTGATATAGCTTTGTCCTCAAGGACGAATAAATGCGCCATTGAGGTACGCTGGAAGGTGCTTTTTATAATATGAAAGGTTGACCTCGATAAGGGGTCGACTAAACTGTATAAATGAAATGATATAAAAGGGATTTGACGGAAGGCTTTTTAACCCTTTTGCTTAAAATACGCCATTAAAGTACACTGGAAGGTGCATAGATATAACACTCGCTTGTGTGGAAATCGGAGTGCATACCCTTTTATGAAAGCAGCAGTTAATCAATGTGTGAGCCCTGACTGCTTGGGTATGGTCCTTCGGGGAGTATTCGTGGTGGTTGTGGTTTCTATCATTCCAAAGCGGAATAACCGAGGTAAGGGTAGGCCTCAACCACTCGCCAGACTGGGTTTATTGAGCCATAGACAATAAACATATCTGGACTCCAGTGTAGTTTAGGCCCTTAGCTTATAGGGATTGGCTAACTCTCTGGGGGGCGCGGTAACGCTAAATTAACATGTGTGTCATCGGGCACCGTAGGGTTAAGCCAACAGGCAGGAACCTAAATTAAACCCCCCGTATCACATCTATCCCCAATGACGAAAATTCCTTAATCGAAACATTTCTACAAACATTTCTGACGTGTTTTGAATCAAAGTCATTCCAAACTCACAACAAATATTGAATTTTTCTTTTCGAAAGGTACGGCTATCCAACTGGGATATGCGTTGATTCTTATTAAATCTGACGTCTTTGGTAGTTTTAACTTTAATACATACGTACGTACGTACGTACGTGCTATAAACACAAATTTTCAATTTGCGTTTTACGTCAAACAAATAGTGGCAAGAAATTGAATTAGTTGCTACGATTTCAGTTTTGTGGCTTATCTTCCCATTTGCAACTTATCGAAGCACACTTGCACACTTATTTTAAATCAACTCCTGGCAACGTACACATAAATATACTAAATTCTTGTTTTATGGTAAGAGCGAAATTCTTAACATAACTCAAAGTGCTTCTTCATGTTTTACTGTGTTTTCCTTACTACTTTCCTGGTTTTCGCAGATGATGCATATTTGAAATTTAACTTTTTCGCTTCCTTTTTTTTTTTTTATATCTTCCATAGTATTATTTGCTGTAAGCCATGTGTGACATATTTAGCTTCTCAATAGAATAACAATATTGTATATGTGTTGTATGGTATTTTTAGGTAATGCTTTTGTTATAGACGTCATGGCAGGTATATTGACTTTAACAATTACTTGGAATGCAGAGAGGTAGTTATCCACCAAACAATCAATAATTTCTATATAGGTCTCCTTAACCAGCGAAAATAATAAAATCAATGAAGGCTTATCTACCTAAATGTCTCTTTGTCAGGTTATTCAATAAAATAGCGGTTACAACCTATTGACTTTGCCTCTACAATGTCGATTGAGCTCAATTTTTTTTTTTTTTTTACACATAATCGATCCATAATTTAGATCAGAATTTGGCTCATTCGGCCGACTATCCATCTGTCCATACTTTAGAGCTGTAATGTATTACTTAATATACTGCTGCCTTCGCTGTTAGGTTAAGGCTACGTTCGAACACTTTGTTCCGTTTAGCGTCATATATATAAATAGCTAAGATAGTTCAGCGAATTGTCCGCCATACAAGGTATAATTATAGGATCGAATTTCAGTACACATATATGTTACATTTATAAAAAGTTAAATATTAACTTTTTTAGGTCTATCCAGTGGAAAACAGAAAAAATTTTATTTTTGGTAAATTTAATATATCCAAGCTTTGATGATCTTTCCAGGACGACTGCTGCCGTATACTATAATACTCGCTAGTAATTGTTGTTAATATTTCGTAGTGTAGATATGCGATCACCTAGACGTCATGAATATTCAGGCAATCTTAATGGTTTCCTCATAGTTACTTGTCCTTCAAATCATCGTAGCTTTCCGGGTTTTTATCACTCATCACATGCGACGTAGCATTTTAGCTCAACAATCTCCTCCGAATTATACCGGAATTAAACGGCGCGAATGGTTTTCTGAGCGAACTTATCCTCAATAATAAAATCACGTCACTGCCTATACTCAAGAAATCAAGATGATTTTAGGCAATCAATGGCATTCAGCAACCAACGACTTTGATCCATTAGTTGACTTTAAGCAGTCGATGATTCCACAAGTTATCGACCGATAATTTTAAATAATCGATGACTTTGATCCTTGATTGATTTTCAACGATCAACGATATTGAGCTATCGATGACTTTAATCCATGATTGAGTTTAAGGACAGGAAGATTTTCAGCTACCGATAAGTTTGAGTCATGATTAAGCAACCGATGAATTTCGGTGATCGATGATGTTCAGCTATCGATAATATTAAGCAATCGATAAATTTCAGCAAACGGTAACTTTTATCAATCGGATGCATTTATAATAGAAATTTCCCGCGAACTACTTTTCTCTGATAAGGAGAAGTCATAACGTTGTCCAGTAGCATATGGTCCTAGCCATTTTTAGTTTGCCTTGTCAGACAGTGCTATGCCCTACATCACAAAATTTATATAAAAAAAACAATTTCAAGCACCCTACGTGAGAGATAAACATTTTGGTCGAGAAAATTATTATCAGGTATAGACATTACGGCTTTAACAGAATGGTTCAAGATATTTTATTCAAAGCGTTATCTATCATTAGTCACTACGTTTATCATATTTCGGACACAATAAAAACTTCCTGCCGAATGTATACGAGCTTGTTGATGAAAGAGCACATATTTTGTGTACCATCACAAGAATCGAAAAGCTATTCAGACAAACAATAAGTCATTGATTGAAATGCGTATCCATAAGGAAGAGTAATATCTGGTCAATCAAATCTATTCAAATTTTATTGTGTACAACTCCACGCCACCAGCCTGCTTAAATACAATATTGTGGCTTTGTCTTTACTATGGGTATTGGAATTTAGTCAAGACGTCAATCCGACCGATCTCGGATATTGTATCATGGTCACATTACATCGTTTGTTGCAAATGAAGAGCGCTTCCTTTGGAATTAAACACAAAAAATATGGTTCCCGGATTTGTCGTTTTCTTGCCACAGCACTTGGTCTATTCGAACCTTCATTGTCTATGTTAACGGTATAACCACTAGTGATGCGTAAAGCGTAAGAATAATCCATTCAAATGAAAAAGACTCACATTTCGACAAATATTCATAGACAAAGCAATCCCGCTTTTTGAAAGCTCCACATCTGTTGCTCATGGATAACAGCACTTTTCGAAATATTTCATATAAAAGAACATTTGTTGTTGTTTTCGTTCTACTAGCTTGTAGTAAGTATAGATAAAATTCGAATCGAACCGAATGTAATTAGTTTCCTGTTTTTTTTTTTTTTTTTTGTATTTTCAGTTTTTCATCTTTTTTATTTCGTTACTTTCAATGTACTTTAGTTGCGGCAGATATATCAAGTATTGGTATTTATGTGAAATAACATCATTGTACACACACTTGTATGTACCTAAGCGCAGCAGCTGTTTTCAACGCAAACAAATAGCAATTGACGAAAATGATGCTATGGCTTGAGACGAACTCTTGTGGGCTTTTTCTCGGAATTGCAGATAAACACAAAATGATAACATTCCCCATGAAGCAGCTTTCCATTCAAATTCCATTAAATTTCCTTCAATGCAATAATATCAATAATGATGGAATAATGCGATAGTCCGACAACTGTGGATTATCTTTGAAAAGAGAATAGCAACGAGTCGTAGGTTTCCCCAATCGACAAACTTTGTATGTTCACCGCTTTTAGAGTGAAACATAGAACACAAAAACATTTTTAAATATTTAATACTGGATTTTCATTCATTCACAGAATGTTTCATTTCGTTCGTTTTGGTTGTTGGTATGTAAGTATTATTTTATATGTTCATTGGCATGCACAGACATGCGTTAGTGCAGCTTTTGTCCACATGACGCTCTCTGCTTAATGTAGATTTTAAACATTCGCACATATTAATTTATTTAAACAATTTTATAAAACGTTCATATAAAGTAGAATTTATTGTGGGAGGAACACTACGCATATGTGCATACCATATATATTTAAATGCATATGTTTTAAACACATTTATAATATTGTATCCATCACATCATGACGAGGGATATATTATAAAATATTTGTTGAATATTTATAATACAGGGAGGGAAGTGTGCATTCAAATCCGCCTGGCCAACCTACATATATATATATAAGCATATATTTATTTAATTTTTATTTTTTATTAAGCAATGTGATTGATGATTGATCCGGAAGAGGTTCGCAAATTAACGTTTTCATTTCCTTCCTCGTATCAGCAACTATCAATATTATATTGCCCTCTGTTAATATGAACTAATGTAGGCTCATGAGTTATGTATACATCGGGGAAACCCTATCTATACCAAGTAAAATCAATATTTGGATCGTTTGGATATCATTTAATTTAATTTATAAAAATATGCATCCACTCGGCTATGTAATATATGTAAAACACTGTGAGGACGTATTGCCATAAAATTTCAAATATCTTAGGAGTTCTTGTCAAGCGCAAGTGATCCAGTTCTCTTTCCCACATAATTCAAGCCTTGGGATAGTAATTAGAGTCTTGAAAGACTAGACCACAGGCCGATGGCATGTCATTATTCATTTATGAATATATATATAAATCGATTGATTACTCTTTGTAACCCGGAAAGACTTGCTTATAGTCCTTTCAATGCAATGTGAGACTTTTGTTCATGTAACTATCACTGATGCATTTTATACTACTTAGCGCTATTTTGACTGCATACTTTCTATCTCACCGCCGAGCTTGTATATTTGAAGGTCACTAGTCCAAGCTATTATGGAATCGAACTATCAATAGTCCACTTAAAAATCAGACTGAAAAACTTCGAACATTTCATCCTAATAAAATTTAATGTCATCATATAGGACGATAATAGTTAACAATTTCTAACTAACTAAGCAATGTTGAAGATCCTAAAATATTTAAAAATTTCGTAGTGTAGTGTGGATACTAAACTCTAGTGTCAATATTTATCAGGGACATCGGAAAGTTTAATGGAAAAACTACCAAACATCTTTTTAATTCGATTTAAGTCACAGTGGCATTGTATTCTTTTGGCCCAAGTTCGGAATTAATTTCTAATTACACCCAAATCTCTTTTTACACGATAGATACCCAAAAATTCGTGTAAAAAAAGATATTGGCTAAATGGAAAAATAGTACATAAACAATATTACAAAATTCTTGTTAGGGTTCATTCAAGAGTTTATTTCGTCTTTAGACATTTTAATTCATTGAATTACGTTATAAAAAATGAATTATTATTTGAAAAACCAAACTTATACTGATACTGAACATATACGAATACAATCGACATAACCTAATTGAATTGTAAAAAATACAACACAAACAATGCGTATTTGTGAGGAAAATCAAAAAAAAAGAGTTCGTGTTAAAGCAAAACAATTCGTGTAAAATGAGAATTTTTTGCTTTATTTTAAACTGGTGTTAAATCAAATTTCATGTTACGAAAATTCGTGTAAAAAGAGAATTAGGTGTAATAAAGTTTCATAATCAAAAACTTTTGCATAATCGTTCATGATTTTAAGATTTTCAGAAAAACTAAATTAAGAAAAATGTTCAAAAATAATAAAAAAAAAAAAAAAAAAAAGTACTGCACGTAATTAATTGTAAATTCGTAACAGTTCGCTCTGCTGGTAATCTATTATGCCGATGAAGAAATTGTGGAGTACATGCGTTGCAATTATGTTTCACTTTAAATTACACGATATTTATCAAAATCACAAATTATTTACAAATGAAAGAACGCGTACAGTTGGTTGTATTTAAAATTGAAAATTAGATTTTGTATAGAATGCGTATTCGCATGTATTCTCTATTATTCTCTACTCTTGCGATGAAATTATGAAGTTTTAAAATAAATTTGTAATATATGTGTGCATCGCGAGTAAATTATATATAATATATATATATATATATATATGTGATAATCCCTTGTAAAGCAATTTAAGTGCTTTAGTGTAACAATTTTATAAATTCATTTAAAGTGACTTAAGTGGAGCTTATAGGAGAGTAGATTTTAAATTTGCTTACAATTATAATTTTTCATTTTATAACAATTTTCAAGCATTCTATACGAGAATTGATGATATAATAATCTTTCTATTGTGCTCATAAAACATACATAAGCCAACATCATCAACTTGTTGCTGTGTGCATGTATTCTTAATCAATGTGAACTTCTAAGTTGATTTAACCATGGTTACCTCTTATGGGTCCTGTCTGTGTCTATTTGTTGCGCAAAATTCTCAAAGTTTGAAAAAATTCATATAAAAATTCCATATTTTTTCTGGAAATACTTTTGATTGCTATGCACATGCTCGATGTAAACAGTGGATGCGAGCAAACCGTAGAATTACTAATAATCACTTTTAAAGTTCATTTTATGAATTGTTTAAGTAGGCGTCAATCCCCGGTGCTTATAATTTCAATGATAAGTGAACAGTTGTATGTCTCGTCGAAAAAGATAATTGACTCAACATATCTATTAAGTAAGGCTCTTGTGCCCAAGCCCTGTCTGTAGGGCGGTGGGTGACGACTTGCTTTCATATAAATCTCTGCGATTAATTTGTGATGCATTTGGAGCATGGATGCGAACATATATATATATATAAAAATTCTGTAACAAGGCATAACTGGCCGCACTAATCTTAAGATTGTTATTAGTCCCCGCAAAAGCAAAGGAAAATATCAGAAGAGCACGTGATTATCCGAATAGATAAGAATCGCGACTACCAACTCAGTGTTCACTGATTCAAATCTCAGTGCGTTAGGGTTTACTTTCGTTGTAGCTATGGTGAGTGAGTACTCAGTCGGTAAAGACATAATACTTACCGTTTGGGCACACATAGGACTAGACTGCGGCCACCTCCTTATCCCTTCCCTTTTTCTCATTTCTTTCTACCAGACACCGGATGACACGGATAAGTGCCTTCTTCTAAGCGATTGATCATATTTGAAAAAAAAAAACGAAAAGAAAAATTTGAAATAGGGCGTATCCGAAATTTATATAAAAATCAATATAAACGTTTTACTTATTCTTTTGTTTACGTTTGTTCACATCCCAATTAAAATATTGGCATTTAGTACCGAGAAAGAAAGCTATACTGATTTATATATAGAGGCATCGATTCATTGGATTTCATCTAAACGACCGCCTCTATACTTCTGTAGAAATCCAATCCTGGAACACCAATTTGTCCCACTTCTCTCTATAAATCTGCTCCTATTTCACTAGTAAACCAAGTAATTTTGGTTAATAAAGCTGTTGTTCGAACATAACCTCAAAGTAAAAACTTGGATAGAGTTAGGCATTTTTGACGATTAGACGATAATTTATTTATTACGTTTACTATCGGTACCACAAAATTGATGACCCTTCATATAAAAATACATCGAATTTTCAGTTCTCATGTAAAACTTTATTTTAATTATGATTTACGAGAGATTTTGAGACTTTTCACCCCTCAACTTGTATTGTGAATCACTAACGCATTCAAATCTGACCTGTCCGTCACCAGCCAAAAGAGGATATGCTAAGCAAGTATTAGCTTTTTATACCGATTTTTGTGAATGTGAACGTTCAACCGCAAACAATGTGCAGACGAAGAGTGTTAGTTCGACTTAAAAGTTTGCTTTGCTCCGTTGGTATTGCATAAGGGAAAAGATTTTGAATTTATAATTATTATATTATACGTATAATATAACAACATCCCGACAAAAAGGGCTACATGGACACATGCATTTATGAACATGTGAATGTGTAAATATGCGGATATATGAATATATCAACATATGAATGTATGAATATGTCAGTGTATGAATATATGAATATATGAATGTATGAATATATGAATGTGTGAATATATGAATGTATGAATATATGAATGTGTGAATATATGAATGTATGAATATATGAATGTGTGAATATATGAATGTGTCAATATATGAATGTATAAATATATGAATGTGTGAATATATGAATGTGAATCTGTGAATATATTAATGTGTGAATATGTGAATCTGTGAATATATGAATGTGTGAATATATGAATGTATGAATACATGAATGTGTGAATATATGAATGTATGACTATGTGAATCTGTGAATATATGAATATGTGAATATGTGAATCTGTGAATATATAAATGTGTGAATATATAAATGTGTGAATATATAAATGTGTGAATATATGAATATGTGTATGTGAATCTGTGAATATATGAATGTGTGAATATGTGAATCTGTGAATATATGAATGTGTGAATATATGAATGTATGAATATATGAATGTATGAATATATGAATGTATGAATATATGAATGTGTGAATATATGAATGTACGAATATATGAATGTGTCAATATATGAATGTATAAATATATGAATGTGTCAATATATGAACGTATAAATATATGAATGTGTGAATATATGAATGTATGAATATGTAAATGTGTCAATATATGAATGTATGAATATATGAATGTGTCAATATATGAATGTATGAATATGTGAATCTGTGAATATATGAATGTGTGAACATATGAATGTGTGAATATATAAATGTGTGAATATATGAACGTGGGAATATATGAACGTGTGACTATATGAACGTGTGAATATATCAATGATACAGTTTAAAGAAATACGAAATTTTAAAAAATCAAAGCCCAAAAGGTAATACATACGCATAAAAGTGTGCATAAAGTCTGAAGACAACATATACGCACGCATAGTAAAGCCAACAATTAAGTTAGTTAAAAAATGTAAGAGAAGTTAATAGTTTTTTTTTCTTTTTTAGTTACTAATTACTCGAATAACGAAAATCGAGTAAAGGAAATCAATCAAATGAGTCTAGTTATGAAATTTAGCTGAGACAATCCAGTTCAGTTGAGAATGGAATAAGGCAACCTAGATATTAAAACGGTTGATTGCATCCGATGACCAGAAAAGATATGTTGCTCACCTTTCGATTATATCACATGCAAAACATAATTAAAACATTTTAACATATATCTCGTAGTAGTCACAATATTATCGAATGCGATTTAATTTCCCCCTTGAAAATTCCTCGAAACTTAATTAAAATTGCTTTTAGCAGCTAAGGTCATGTTATTAAATTTTCATATAAAACGAAAAGAGACCCACTCGCGAGGCAAAAATTAAGAAACACCTTAAAATTTAACGAATTGAAAATCAAGAGATTTTAAATCATCGAACTGAAGCGAATCTGAATTTTTTTTTTTTTTTTGCTATTGCTTTTTTAAGTCTTGGCCTTGTACTTAAAATAAAGAAAAACATCATCAGCAATCCATTCATTCGTTCGTCTCTCCATCGCGATTGCCTTTGGAAAAGAATCTTCATATCTCCAATAGTATTGCGGAAGAAAGCCGCCACACATAACATGGCATCCCTTAATTCTCCGTAAGGAATATGAAAATAATTGTAATCGAATCATACAGTAAATGAGTTACTTAACGAGTACAAAAATATAATTCAAAATTTTGTTGCATTAGTTTTATGCAAAGATTTCTTTAAGCTGCGTTAGCAACGAACCTTACCATTAGGGGGGAGAAAAGAAAATTAGCAACGAATGTTGAAGATTCATCTTTGAATAACTAATGTTATCTTCTTCACTTTTATAATAGGCAGCATATTGATTAAATTTTCTTCTTCTTCTTTTTTTTTTTTTTTTTTTTTTTTGTTTTTTACTTTTTTAATTAATTTCTATTAACATCTCGTTTTTAGTATTTTTACTTTGCAAGCGTTTATACGCTTATGATCTCAATGTCAGGTTTAGTTTTTTTTTTCAAAAACTCTTTCCTTAGTTTTCTTTTTCAAACACCTCTTTCCTTATTAGCATACATTCTTGCATAGTTTCCTACTGTAGTTTATTAACTAATCTCTTTACTTGACTATGTTTACTGTGTTGCTTGAATTTATGTATATTTTTTTTATACCTTTACACCAAAGAACGAGGGGTCTATTCATTCTCTCAAACCGTTGGCAATCACTAGACGGAAGCGTCAGAGACCCCAAAAAAAAGTATATATGTTCTTGATCAATATCCAGTGCGGAATCGAATTAAGCTTGTCCGTCTGTCCATCCGCTCACTTATGTAGGGTCTGATTCACTGTGTGGGAAACATTTTAACCGTTCGCAAAACCGCTTGTCCGTCTGTCCATCCGCCCACTTGTGTAGGATCTAACCCACTGTGTAGGAAACATTTTAACCGTTCGCAAAACCGAAAATATCGCCTACAAATTTGCAAAAGAATTCGAAAATGACCTAGATTGGTAAAAGGATACGCCTACAACGTCCTCTGCAACAAAAACTATGAATACCTTTGCTTTCCATGTTTAGTGCTTATCAGTCATAAAGCTCAACGCCATATAAATTTCTTCATTTTTATTCTGAAAATAGACAAAATCAGATCTGCCCATCCATATATTATAGAGTATGAAAATGTAGTTTTTTTCCATTTTGTTTTTTTATTTTCTTTTAGGATAACGGCGACGCGTATAAAAGATTCGGTCATGACTTAAAATGGAATTTTCTTGTTTAGTTATTTTAATTAAAGAGTAGTTTACATTTTTTATACTCATGGAATTTCTTGCACTTGTCATGCTTTTTCGTTTAAATTTGCACTTGATTTTTTTTATATCTTGCATCGAATGCGGTACAAGGGTATATTAGTTTTGTGCGGATGCATGCAACACTCAGATAGATCCATCTTTCAGAATCACTTTCTAAATCGATTTAAGCTTGTCTGTCCGTCTGTCTACATTCGTCTGTGTTGTACTTCCTCTGTTCCACTTAAAAATCATAATTTTTACGATATGTTAATGAAATTTGGAATATGTTTTGGCCCAAAAAATCAACGTTATTGAAAATGGTTCGGATCGCAGCACTTTTTCGTGCATTTCCCAAATAACGCCTTATTTTGAAACGTCGTTGCATGAATTATTGTAGGGTGGCATAGGGTATTTAATGGTGAGCTGTGGCCCACTATACTGCTTTTGCTTGCTCTAAGTTGAAATCCTTTTCAATCTTCGCAAAAAGTCGTCATTACAAACTTTTTACTTATTTCATAGCAAATCTAATGCAATTAATTTTTGTTTTAGAGTAAATTCAGCAGAGAAATAAGAAGAAGCTTTCTGTTCTTTGCTACTTCTCTCAGGTACTTATCTGCATAATAAATTTATTTGTGTGTGTTAGAGTGTGGGTGTGTGTGTGTGTGTGTGTATTACATTCTATATATATATATATATATATATATATATGTGCTGGTATGTATAGGTATTTATAGTGTTAAATATTGTGTACCACGGCAATTAGTATTGAAACTTTGTTCTATTGTAAAACACATACATAAAATATCGATGGTTAACTTTAACCACAAACAGTTGATTCTATGCCTACCATCACATATTCGTACGTTTTTGGAGATATTCGTATAATATGCTAAAATGTTTGTCTATATATATATATATATATATATATTTATGTATGTATTTATGTATTTATGTATGCATTTAGGTATTTATGTATGTATGTATGTATGTATGTATGTTTAATATTATGCATCAATCTCGTACTCTCAGTTGATAGTTGTTGTTGAATGTATGCACAAAACTCTTTTGTTTTCTCATATATTTACACGCATACACGCTCTTACTCCATAGCTTATATGCTTTTATATATATGTTTACATAAATTATCAATAATTTTGATTATTTCAATTGTTTTCCGTTGTATGCGTACACGTATACAGTTGATGTGATGGGAGGAGGATTGAAAAGTAGGCATTGGAAATGTTAGTGTACAATAGGAACGTGTTGTAGTGCCTTACCAAACTATAATACCACTTAGTGGTCGGCAACGTTTTGTATGTAATTAAAACGATTAAGTGCCCCGAGCTTACACTTTATTACACATGAATACATTTGCATATGTTTGGTGCATGTTAAAGCTACAATTTCATCATTAGCATCAACATGTTGACATTTATGTATGTAAATATGTACATATATATATATATATATATATATATATATATACATATATATATATATATATATGCATGTGACTTTATGCCGTAACAATTTTGCATAGACTGTAGTCGTCTGACTATCGGAAAATAATGTCATTCCATTATAATAATTTTTAATGTAAGCATCGAATAAAATTTTTTTTTTTTTTTCTCAAAACTACGCATTCGGATGTTATATCACATACGCTTGTAGCATCCGTACCCGGTTACATCAATAAATATAATATTTTCAGCATTTCATAGCGTACCCTCAAAAATAATGCCGTTACATTTAATTCAAACACAAAGGGAAGTTGAGAAAAGACATTTGCGCTAATCGCAAGACCTTGCGTGTTAAAGAAAAACCACCGAGATAATGTTAGATGCAAATATCCTTTTGCTTCGGTATACATATATCAATCTGGTCCACATTGACATCTAATCCTAAAAGACTATAGTTCTTCGATACAAGTTATGTTTGTCCGTATTCTTCTCATTTTCTAATTGATTGCAAGTATTTCAATAATGAATGCAATAAATTATGCCACAATTTCCTTTTTTTTTTTTCTTTAGTATAAACAAGTTCAAGTATTGCCCATAGTTGAGTAGTAGTTAACACCGCTTCGCTTACTATCATTGAATTTTAAGTATATAGTGAAGATTAGAACATTTCATCGTATAAGAATAACTTTATAAGAAACGGGCTCTCAAAAAAACGTCCACGACGTGCAAATTACGTACAATATATTTTTATATCAAATCTAAATGCATCCAGAATAATTCTCATCATAACGGTCAAGATCCTCTTGCCATATAAAAAATACTTAAATTGATTTGCGACAAAGTTCTTAAGTGGCGAAAATTCATACCAAAGCCGAAATATTTACACCATAAGACGGATACCACGGTGTGTTCAGTTTGTGCGAATGTATGCAACAGCCAAAAGGACATGACCAGGACTTGTAGATCCAATTTTTATTACACCGATCGATTAACAATCACTTCCTAAATCAATCTAAGCTTCTCCGTCCCTCTGCCCGTCTTTTTGCCTTGTTTTCGTCTTTTGGAGACATCTTTGTGACAATCGGTATACTATCGTGTTTTAGCCCAAGGACAAACGCTATTAAAAATAGTTCGAATCGGACCACTTTTTCTGCCGCTTCCCACATAACGCCTTATTGTGAAATAAGGTGTAGAGTGTTCAATGGTTCCGGTGGCTTACTGTAATATTTTTCTACGTGTTTTCCGTTAGAGATTATAAAAATAAGAAATTTTTTTCATATAATGAGTTTGTGTACATATTGTGTCATACATGGAGTGATCGTAAATATGATCCGATCCAATTGATTTTCTATAGGATTCGTTCTTTGGCGAGCTACCACTACTCTAATGAACTTCATTAGAATATGTCGAGAATTGCGATTTATATATTAATCATAAAAATAAAGACAGATGGACAGACAGATTTAATCCATTGTATTGTATTCTTACATTAAAGTGCTAAGCGATTCAATCTAAGTTTTATATGAATATTTACGGAGATTTAAAAATTATAGTTTTTTACATATTATGGCCGAATTACGTTTATGTCAACTTACAAGCTGCACCTATAGTCATCAACTAAATAGATTGCTGTGAACAAGAGACAAGATGAACTTTTCATTTAAACTTTACCGATATTATGAAATCGCGAAGTTAGTGTTCTTCTCTTTGTTATTGCGGGTTGGTAGTGTTGCTCTTGACATGTGTGCAAAATTTCTTGTCAATACATTCAATAGCTGTAGCGTCATATATGTTGTTTGCAAGCATACAAATGTGAATTTTTCGATTTTTACTATGCCTGTGAAATAATGAATTCTGCCTACAAGGACGTCATGACAGGCGTTATTGCGAGACATGACACTTGGATCTACGCGTACAATTGAAAAACAACCGGCTAATCGAGCAAACATAGTGCAAAAGGAAAACGCAGAGTGAAAAAACAGCGCCAAAGCCGTCATGTTGACAATTTTCTTCGTTTGTCGCGGTGTCGCGCATTACCAACTTCTTTCGCCCGGTCAAGCGATTCGTAAGGAATATTATATGAGTTATGTGAAGGAGATGAAATTGGAAAAATTAAAAAAAATTATTTTTATTTTATAAACAAACTCATCTTATTTGTTGATCACACTCGTATATCATATGTGGATGACGTTGGAAGATCAAGCCTCAAATAGGAGGCCACACGAAAACCGGATGGGATGCGCGGACAGACAAATCTGAAGAAATTTGCAAGTCTACGTTAAGCAAGAATGTACATATTTTTTTGGGTCCTCGGATGAGTACTTCCAGGAAAAATATTAAATCAAATTTTCTCAAATATTTAACATTAAGAAAATTATTATTGAAAACGTTTCTCATCAGCAACAAATCAATTTTGTGTTATTCACGACAAAAGCTCAAAATTATATATTCCCAAAAAACGGCCATGAGAAAAAGTGGGAGGCATTTTCATTTGCGATAATTGAGAAAAGGGAGAAGAAAATAAATTTTCGTTTGTTTAGAAAGGAGAAAAATAAGCAGCAAGCAAAGTGAAGCCGGGTTTTACTTGAAAAAGAAAGATACTAACATGACGCTTCCAAAGCGTCGGAATAAATACTTACAAAGAAATCTGAAAATAACTACAAGAACTTCTGGATGGCAACTAGAAGGCGTCACCGATCTGCGGTTTAAAATCATTATTTACTTTGCATTATTTATCACGCATTGCTTATCTAACTTGTTTATAACCCGTTTGTTTTGTTGTATATCGAGAACGCACATTCGACGATGGTCCTTATTCAGGAATTGGAATTTCATTCCATTTGACTTTTAGGAACTTGCATTTGTTAACTATTATTAATTTAAAAAATTTTTTTCTAAAAATCGAACATAATTTTTTTTTTTTTAACATAAAATTTACTCTCATTTATTAAATTATCGTAATTTTTCTTCTTAAATGAATTTCCTTTTTATAAGATCCGGACTGGAATAGGTAATCTAGACCACCTTCGCTTGTTTTTATCGAATATAAAAATTCTATGGGCCCATATGTTGTCAGTCCTCCCATTTTCAGCGACCTAACCCTATTTTCTTGAAGATATACTACAACCGGTGATTTGTAATCTTTCGCGAATCGAAAACTCGGTGTAGGGTTCATAGTTGGCCCAGCCAGGGTGATTTGTAATAACTTGGCGAGCTTTCCAATTTCATTGAATTTCTAAGATGGAGATATAACTTCCAGAGATCTAACTTAAGTATTGATTATAACTGATTCATAACGATCTGTTGCAGGCATTGAGTTATATTAGTGATGACGGTCATAAGAAATCTAAATTTATTCTCCTGAGCATACTCCAATTGGTCGGCAATATTTATCTTGTTTTGTAGATAGTGTACGCTTGCGCTAAATACCTGTGCCTTACCAAAGAAATCCTGCTGGATACCAGTATTCGCCATTAAATGCCATTTGTTTCCATTCTTACATGACGCTTAATTTTCGAAAAAAGTCGAATATTGAACATTAAAAAATTTCGAAATAAAATCATTTTAATGTTTAGATAAAGATTTGTCCGGATTGATGAGATTTTCATCGATATCCAACTATTTCTTTATATATGGCATTAAACTCATGCATAATTCACGCATGCGTCTAGTTTTCCATCTGGCAAATAAGTGCAGCTGTAGCGTCCAGAGTGGGCGTGTTTTATTCTAAATAGAAGGGTAACTGTCAGAAAGAGCACGCGAGCAAGTTTCATGCTGATACGTCCCGTAGTTTTGTTCAAGCCAATTGTTGAATTTCGATATGCGTTTCACTTGCATATGAGAAAATTGATCAAAAGTAGAACGAGAGATGCAGTGTTTATGTAAAATTATTTAATTGAAAAGGAAATTTATGACAACGTAACGGAAGTAAGAAGAGACAATATTCCTTCATATACTGCACTAAAAAAAATCATTAGTTGAATTTAAATGTCGCCACACAAATAGCTTTAATGAATAATAGACAAGAAGTCCAAGGGTTTTATTACTAAAGAACTGCTTAATTAGACCAAGTCACGCGTAGCCATACATTGTTGCGTTTACATGCGAGAAATGTCTGACAGAACTGACTGACTTAATATGTCAATATCCAAAGCATATTTTCCATTTTTTATTCAAATATATATCAGGGATATGTGGCACATGAAAGCCCGTATGTAAAATCATTTCACTGAGGTGACCGCAGTCACTAAGCTTTCCTCTTTTATTCATTTATCGTTGTTATTTTATTTATTTTTTATTTTTTATTTTTTTTTTTTTGTTTACATATTGGGTGTAGGAAAAAGTTGAAGTATTTTTTTTTTTAATAAAAACTTGATATTTATTTGAAATCTCTATTTGTTACACAACTTAATAATTGACGTGTTCACGGTTCTTCACCTCTTATCGGTTAGAAATTTTCTGTGTTCATCTTCGAATAATTTCAACTTTTGCGGATCGCAAGTTTACGAAATATGACTGCGCCGACCTGAACAGGTGGTGATTAGAAGGACACAAGTCTGGAGAATAATCCGCAAAATTGCAGAATTTATTAGTTCATGATGTATTAACAGGGGACGGAAGGACGTTGTCATAAAGCAAAATTGTTTATCGAGTTCTTTGCCTGGCGTCCATTTTTCCTCAAGCACGTCATTAAATTTGATAAGACGGGCTTGCTATCGTTCAATTAGAATAGTTTCGCCTTCGGTTTTTAAAACTCGTAGTAGGTGATTTCCCGCCAAACCCAAAGGAGACGCTGACTTTACATCGTCCACAAGACTATAGTTTTTCGCACGAAAATCGCTCGCAAATCATTTTCCAACTGTTTTATAAGTTATCGTATCTTCACCACAAGCCAACATATTTTGTATCATTTCCTTAGCCACATTTTCTTTCAGTTCGACACAATTCACTCTCGCATATTCTGCTTGTTGACATCCATCGCTTTACACTGAACGACAATTTGTAAACAATTAAGACTTAAATCGTACAAGCCGCTGAAATCAAATTTATTCATAACCCAAATTTCAGAGGAAATGAACGCGTCAAGAACTTTTTTTTAAAGCAAGCAATTTCAACATAAAGAACTTATTTCCACACCTAATATTCACCGTTGGTGATGCTTATAAAAATAAATTCTTCCCAAAAACAAATTTAATTTTTTTCTTGTTGTGCGCATATCGCTCAGTTGTGATATAATTTTCAATTTTTTTTCATATACGCTCAAAATGCAAGGCCTTAATGCTCTTGTAATAATTCCTATACCTTTTTTCATCCACCACCGAAAGATGCGGTTATATTCATTTTCTCAAAACGTTTGCATCGGCCAGAAGCAAACTTCGTAGACCCTTGAATGTTTGGCGCAAACGTGGGAAGTTCTTACAGGCAGTTTGATATTGAAAGTGGCCTAATTTAGTCCAAAGACACGCTTACCGAACAACATAAACTGAGAAGATCTTTGCTCATAAATCCCAATAAATACAAAATAAAAATTTTTGCTTATATTATACAAAAATGGAAAAGATCAGTCACGTCCATCCAATGTTATAGAATAGAAAATTTTAATTTTGTTTGTTTTTGTGTTTGCTTTTTTAGTCTCGTTTGACCACAACCACATGTAATTTTGTTACTCTGAGCACACAAATATCAATTCTGGTAAGAATCGCCAAAACAAAAGAAAAAACAAAAAATGGACGAAATGGGATTTTTTTTTTTTTTTTGATATGGCCAATATTGCTAAGGGAATGTCTCCCACGCGTGTAACAAGGTGACGAGCACAAACAAGTGGGACAGAAGAAAATGATAGAGAGAATAAGATACGAAAGTTAGTCTTTATGTTCAACGGGCGTACCGTGGACGTAGGACGGACGATAGATAGAATAGCATTTAAAAAATATATAGTAATAATCTTGTCGGTCCTAACTTGCTGCGGAAAACATTGATTACGTTGTAAGATTTCATGCCAAACTGGTTTCTTTTCATTTGTTCAAGTTTGAAGCTTAAGCTTTCGCGTCTCATATAAAAAACATATCACTTATTATAGCCAGCGATTTACCTAATGTTTGAACAAGAGGAAGCAAACCCTTTAACATTTCCATACTCACCAAAGTAAATTTATACCATTTTTGAACATAACGGCTCAGATATTCTTTTCGCAATTCCAGATATACCACAACAACTGAACAACTGCAACATATACAACTCTTCCAAATCACTGGCATAATCTCAAATGTGGAAATTTTTCGTACTGAGAAGGATTGAGCAATGAAAACTGATTTTTATTTCGATGTGATGCGATTTTAAGCTTCGAGCCAAAGTGTTTTTACCCGAATGCAAGTTGAGGGCCTTGCAGAGATGCCGAGTCCTGGAGACCGGTGCTCAATTAATGAATACGGATCACTACTAATACTTTTAGATATAGTGATATGACTGCATGATCTTCAATTTCTTCCCTATAGGACCGATTACTACGAACAGCTACTAGAGCAGCTAAGATTGTTTTGCTCGTATTTGCGCTTCAACTTAAATAATCGAATTAATTGACAAATGGTTTCACAAAAGCGTGTTAAATAAGAGAGGTAAACGCTTATGAGGTGTCCCTATAAAACACAGAAAAAGAAAAAAGATATTCTATGAACTTAGACCTTTGAAGTCTTGGCATTTTCTACACCAAAGAATTTATCTTATGAACAAAAAGTTTGTTCAACAATGCTTTTCGTATTTTTTTTTTTTTTTTTTAAACGCTAAAAGCCCTTCACATATATACATATATATATAGGTATATATAGGTATATATGTATTTATGACATAAAATGATATTAGAATCAAACGCAGGAATATGCAAACAGCACGTATTTATGAGGAATGGGGTTAAGGTTGAGAGAGAATTCACTCTTGCGATTGGTAAAAGGCACTTTTTGTTATTATTATTATTATTATTATTATTTTTTTTTTTTTGTTTTTTGTTGGAATGCGTCTATATAAACGTACATATATATATGTATGGCTTTTCATAGCAAAACATATGACACATTAATAACCGACAAAGTCGGCCATGACAAATGCTTTTACGTATGCAATTTGTATGCATATATATGTGAATGTGCGCATTATCAACGTCACTAATACAAGGGCAATAATTGTATGGAATTTTACAAAACATATATATCCACCTGCACGTGCCTACACTCCTGAACTCACACATTTCTCATATTTATACGCTATGTGTTATATGTTACCACAAGAGAGGTATTTTTGAAAACAAAAGGACTTTCACGTAGTTTTATCGCATGTATTTCACAAAAAATAAATAAAAAATGTATGCCAGAAAGAGGTACGAACAGACGGAGACAGGGGGCCCTACATTTATGCAGGCATATAATAAAGCTTACATGCAAGCCGAGTTTATTTGTACAAGTTTATGCGGTAACTGTAACAACAACAACAACAACAAATGTTGTAAAATAAATATAAATAAATAAATAAATAAATAAATCTACATATAAACAGTTATATGCATAGGTGATACATACATGTGTATAAATGGTTATCGCAGATGCAAAATAAAAACATGTACTCGCATATGCAACTGAAGTATCTCTTGAAAAACCACAAGAGTCTTCCTTAAATGAATGACTATCACATGCTGTCATAAGAGGAAAAGGCTATAAGAGTGGGCGGAAGAAAAGATAGTTGCAGAAATGGACTAGAAGCGATTACGTTGATTATGAGTTATGGTGAGCGATGATTTCATTCAAATAAATTACTTTGGCAAGTGACACATGAAAAGGAAAAAAAATTAAAGATAAAGATAAAAACGACAACCAGGGAGACGTCTTTTTTCCTAAAACAAAACATCAGTAAGAAAATTGCGACTTTTATGGTCTCATCTTTTATACCCACCATTTTTATCTAAACAAAAAAAAAAGAAATCCCGCAAAAAAATCATCATTCGATATTCCATAATATTGAGTGGACAATAATCGATTTATTCCATTTTCGTGTAGACCCTGTAGGAATACTTACAGAATATATTTAAGAACGTTTATCGTCATAGCTATTTTAGCTTATGAGCAATAAGTAAAAAACACACACAATTTTTCTTTTGCTTTTCCTAATGGAAATGCTCTCAATTTATGTTGCACTTTAGACGCATCCTTTAACCAATTTGGTCCATGCACTTCTAACACGCACTTTCAAATAATTTCGCCGAATCTCAAGCCGATATGTTAAATTTTATGATTGGAAGAATATTTACTACACACATACAAACAAACATAAATGGACGGACAGACAGACAGACAATTATGTATACAAATGTATATAAACGAAATTATGATCTAAGAATATGCATCTGAAGGGTCTCTTAAATTGGTATTTCTGGATGTTGCAAACGTTTTCACAAATCGAAAATACCTCCAATCTGTTGGTGATGGGTATGAAAAAGAAAAGCAAAAATTCTTCATAAAGTAAGTGTGCGTGTCATAGAAACATGATGATTCTCCACGAGTCTTGTCAACAATTTCCCAAATGCACAAACATTCTTTTTGAATATTCGAAAAACTCTTGAGCCTCTTTTCTAATCAAACAAATTTAATTTAAATCCTAATTCTGGGTAACCTGCCCTCTCTATCGTAATAGACATAAAAAAGCTTAATTTCTTCTGATTTACTATTCTGAATGAAAAGAAAGCCTTGAATAAAATTTTCGTGGAACATATTTCTACTGCGAGACACGGATAGATTTTATCTGGTAATACGTGTTCTGTTGTAGTGAATTTCAAAATAAAGACAATAAAAAAGAAAAGACAAAATGCAACCCAACGCGGTCTTTTTTTAATTCGTTTTTGAAATAGCACGGGTCATCAATAGCGAAAGATGCACTTTTTTGCGCGAATTATTTTGTTAAACAATTTTTTTTTTTTTTAATTCTAATTTTAACAGTTTCTTACAGGCAGTATCTCATGTGGACAGGAGCAAAATACAATTGCGGGAATACTGCGATCAAAAGTCGGTCGGATTATGCCTACACATATGTTAATGTCTTTGTCTTCTTCGGGGAATATCCGAATTTTCTACTAGTACTACTAAACCAATTTCTTTCTCGCGTTGTACATCTACATGACCGCAAGATTTCGTTCTTCAGTATTTATTTTGTGTCAGGATATTTAGTTCATAGGATGCAATAGACAATTGCAATAAAGTTGTAAAAGTTGCGCTTCAAATGATAGAATAACAGTCAGCAGAGGCTATTAATAGCCCAAAAAATTCTTCATTTGAATCAAACCTAGCTGTGCTAGATATACCTAATATTTTTGATTCAAGTAGCGATGAATAGTTGCGAAATTGATTTTTTTCTTTTTCCATTATTGCTGTCTTGCACGCTCTTTGAGAAAATATCTAGAATTTTACACGATTTTGTTTCCATGATTTTCTACTGTATCTGCCAATCTAAAAAGGAAATTGAGTGTAGCCATAACGACGAAACATCTTTTTGCATCAAAAGCAAAAACATAAGCTAGATGATACCTTATTCAAGTACATGGAACGGACGACCGAAGAAAAAGAAAAAGATATGGTCCCGCTATTACGTAAATTACTACAAGACAATACTAAAGAATTAAAAAAACATTGGAAAAATTCCGGACAATTCAAGTAAAGTGTCTATCTCTCTCTCTCTCTCTCTTTCTCTTCCTCTCTCTCTCTCTCTCTCTCTCTCTCTCTCTCTCTCTATCTATCTATCTATCTAGCTATCTATCTACATATCTATTTATCTATCTATCTATCTATCTATCTATCTATCTATCTATCTATCTATCTATCTATCTCTATCTCTATCTCTCTCTCTCTCTCTTTATCTCTCTATCTCTCTCTCTCTCTCTTTATCTCTCTATCTCTCTCTCTCTTTAGATAAAGTTGCCGAAGTGTGAACGAATTGCTTTTAAAAATAAACATTTTTGCACGTAAAACTATTTCGGGATTAAGCTCAGTCGTTATACTGAGTACTGTTTACAAAAAATTAGCTATCAATTTAATTCTACTTTGGTTTCTTCATTCGTCTCACCATCGAGCTCTCTTCCAATACGCCCACGTTGCTTTCGCCTATTGAACACTGACTGTATTATATTCACAAATTAAATTAACGCTAGATTGGGGAGTGCAACGCAACAATCGATGTTTTAATAAGAGCCCCGTCATGTCTCTGGACATAGACATGATGAACATAGAAACCCTGTCATAAACGAAAGTTTAAAGGGCTAAGCATTATCTTCAATCAACCAAGTGTTTTGTTCACTCTCTTAACTCTTCGATAATCTCTAAAAGGGAAAGTGACCCCTACGATCATTATCGTAACAACAACCAGGGTTTCGCGGACTTAATTGGACAAACATTATTGTTACATTGCCTTATTCCATAAAATAGAGAATGAATATGTACCGCTTCCGTGTACCGCTTCCGTGTTTATGCTATAGAAGCTTTTGCTATTTCTATTCAGGCAAATGGATCCTTGAATGCCGCCGCGTTCGATTACTTGAATTGTGTTAGGAATTCCGTATTACTATAGAAACTTACATGTAGTTACTTCTATTTCGCGAGACGTCTGTCAAAAACTTTATGTGATTCTTCATTAAAGCTGTTAGCCGATAAGTTATTCCCTTGACTATTAATACGATTAAGTGCAGGGGCATGAGACTATAAGGATTAACATAATTTGCCTTTAAACTTGTAATTAGATTTAAAGTAAAGTAATATGTTGCAGCAGGACATATGGACACTTTGCTCAATCCATCATGATTCTGCTTACTCCTCAAGCCTTCGATTGAGCGGTTTCTATGTGTTTAAAAATGCAGATCGAAGAAATATTTTGTTAACCCATTGAAATACTTACGCATTATTTATTTTTCCAATGCGACCCAAAAGACTTATAAGACCTTATAAGTATGGATCTCTTTATACGAAACCACAAAGACTTCGTAGTGAAGACTAAGTTATCATTCCATTAGGTGTTTGTAAGCATGTCGAATACTTTTCCCCTTGAGAAAGGCATTTTTCGTGGAAAATTGGTGCAATGGGTACTGATCACAATAGTTTCCATCATTTTCTGCAACATTTTACAATATTTTTGACAAAATGGCGATATCGTGTCGAAAGAACTTATATTGGTTCCGCAGCGATCCGTCGAACGACCCACGACTTGCAGAACTTTGCCGAGCCGCGTGCCAGCCAACTCATGCCGCACTGCTGATCTGAACAAGTGGTGATCACGAGACGCCATCTCCGATGAGTATGCTGGATGAGGTGGAACTTCCCATTCGAGCTGCAACAATGTATACTGGACAACTCGGCAGCATCTTTATCATTTTTACCTGTATAGTGTGACTGCTCAAAATATTTGCAAACACTTAATATTTGATAAGCGAACAACAAAATAATATACAATTGATTCCAATCTTGGCAGATATAATCCCGCATATTGACCTCTAAAGCGAAACATAGAAATTTTTCTTACAATATTGCAATATTTCTGCCTCTTACTATGCGTGTGTGTGTGCGTGTGTTTATTTGCATTGCAATTATATATATATTTATATGCATATAGATGTATATATGTTTTTAAAATCATTTTCTAGGTCTAGAGTATTTGATATTTTCATTGTTGCTTGCATAATGCCTGCCTGCCTGCCTGCCAGAGCATATCTCTCTTGCTATTAAATCCGTCCCTATGGTATGCATGAACATATATTTCATTCATTTCATGTTAAATCTATTCCTAAATGTGTGTTTTTGTTTACATTTCTGTCTGGTGTTATTTTATACTGATTTTGATAGACAATGGTTGGGAGCTACAAGCAAAATCATGTCGTGTTGTCAGTGGTTGTTCGTAATTGTTGTCATTTTTGTT
>KK503057.1:22570-49597 GCA_000688735.1 Glossina austeni | reverse complement strand
ATATATATATACATATATATACATATATATATACATATATATACATATATATATACATATATATACATATATATATATACAGTAGAAATGTAAAACGAGGTATAGAAACTTTGCTGCCTGCGCTGTGTTTCGGTTTTGCCGATTTTCTATATCCTCGCTCGAACCCGGAGGATACGTTCACTATATTATTTAGTTTAACATCTAGAAGTCCATACCATGTGTGTATGTACTCTGAAGGTTACAACGACTGACCGAAAGTTAGATTTTCGGCCTGTGAATGCATACCACACTGAGTACTGGTCTCAGTTACTACTTATAATTAACTTCTGCTATGGCAGGGAGAGACTCAGAAGCATATTGTTTAAATGGGAAATTATTCGTCTCAAAGAGCATTAGGTTTGAAAAGCGATAATGAAATTTTTTACTTTTATACTTCCGACTTTTCGCTTATGAAACGTTGAGATGGAAGGATCAATCCATTTACTGGATAAGTCCGACCCTTTTGCTTGCACCTATTTATTATATATAGATGACAGATGGACAGAAAAATAGGTGTATGTTGTCTAAGTTGGTGGGGAGTATTCTTTATCCATTTCCTCTTATTGTATTTATTATTATATTTATCGTTTATTTACAAAGTAGGAATACTTCAGTATTTAAAAATGGCTTTGGAGTAATCGTAAGTGTAAGCGAAATCTTGAAGGAACTTCACTTCAAAAATATCACTTATCTCCAGGTAGACAGTAAGATAGGTGCAGATAGAAAAGCTTAAAGAGGATGAAATACTATTTTTATTGAAATTAATTCCAGCAGTCAATAGCCGGTATAACCACCATTGTCTTTAAGGATCGTCTCAGTTGCGTTAGGTATAGATGAAATTTTGTTGCAGAAGATCTCTTCTGGGATATCATAAAACCCTTTTTGAATATTTTTCAATAATTCTTTTTATTGACCTCAAACCTACCCTAAGATTCTCAACAAGATTGAGGTCGGGAGACTAACTTAACCAATTTTCTGCTCACCTGTGCTAACAATTTTCATAGACTGCTTCGATATCTAAATTTAATGAATAGTTCACATCTCTGTCTCATTAACGGTGCATATGAAAACACTTCGAGTACCCTACCATGGTTAGCGGATGGGTTTTACTCCATTCGCCGGCACTTTATCAACGCTCGTGTGCGTATGTTTTGTTAAGTTACGTATATTAAGTTGCAGCAGAGATCCGAAACCAGAATTTCAATTTTTTCAGGGACAATTTCTTCATGGTAAGAAAATATTAACATTTTTATACAATTTATTCATTGGATGTTAAAAAGAATTCGCAAAGTAAAGAAGAAAATAAATAAGCAAAACAACTCGAATTCACAAAAAAGAACAACGCCCAGTATTTTATATGGGCGTTATTCTTGGGAAGAAACTGGCCAGTATGCTGCGATCTAAACTGAAAATGGCGTCGAAAGCAAAGTACAATTTGTGTTCGCTCTACCGCACCAGGAGTCGAGCCTGGGCAGCGCCGACTAACAGCCGGCCGCCATAACCACTAGACCATGCGATGGCCGAATGATCGCATGACAATTTGTCTTCAACTGTTCAAAGTTAGAAAAAGAAGAAGAAAATATAATTTTTACTTTGAAAAATTATCGGAACCTAACACATGTTACAAAGGCAAACGTAACTTGCGTGATCACATAAAACAAGGAATGCGTTCGTTTTATTTCATTTAAAAATAATAGTCAATGCGAATGGGTTTCGAACCCTGACACCAATGACGATCAAATTCTCTCATACAGAGCACGAATTACGTTATAAAATAGTTCCACTGGTTTACGAGGCATCGAGCTCTATACATGTACATGCAGGTACAACCAAGAAAACATAACAATCTGCAAATGGCGGTCGGCATTGTGTTTCGGTTCTAGAAATTTTTTATACCCTCTGTCGAGGACTATGGCTACGTTCATCTTGACATTTAGAAGTCAAACACTATGTTTGTAACCTGAGGAGTAACGCCATCGAACCCCTAACAAAGTTTGTGTATGAAGAGGTGGTGGCCCTCTTGGTATATTCACCAACAAAGCGGGAATTCGAAATGGATTATTGTAACTAAAATTCTCTTATGTGAAGTCGTTCTTCAACCGATTAGATTACATGCTTATCCAATGTGGGATAACTGTGATTGAAGTCGCATTAAAAATCTGCAAATATATCCAAATGAACTTTTGAATATGATGCCTTGATGACCTTGGGACTTTTCTGCTTAGGGGGTGCACAAAATAACAAAAGCGGATCCATCAAACGATCCGATTTCAAATGATCAACTTTTTTTTGAACTGATCGAATGATCGAATTGTCACTTGACTAACAATGTTCTTATAAATCAACCGTAATCCATAACTTATTTTGTAAGCCACTCTACGGTTTTTAACTCAGAAGTGTTTATTTGTTGACTATGCTTCGTCGCGTATATCGCATACACCTTGCAAAAGTTATAATATTCTTTTATTTCGTTCCATTTATAACGATATAAGATTAAGCCGGTATGTAATTACCTCATATAAGTACGTATGTAATTAGGTCATGTTAAGATTTCCTCTATCTATAAAAAAACTTCCAACTACAAACTAACTGATGGGTATGGAAAGTGAATTTATTTTGAGAATCCCAGAGATGAAGGTTCTTAGATGGATCCAGAGGTGCTGTTCACATCGATTGCAAGATGCAATCGTTTTGCCAGAAAGAGTAAATTCTTTGTTTGAGAGAATCATAAGAGTGTGGTTCATTATTAGCTGTTAAAGTTAAAGTACCGGTCGACGTCAAACGCTGCCAACAACAATGAATCGATTTGCATCGTCCTCTGCGCTCAAAAGGGAGCGAAACACTAAAAAAGGGAACATTAATTTAATTTTTCACATGAAATCCGTCCATCCATCCATCCATACAAAAAAACTCGTTCACGACACGTTGAAAGCCCTCATGCCCATGCGATTTACTCAGCAAAGTGGAAGTCTTGCGAATACCACTTGTTTGGGATGGGAGGAAGGAGCATTAATTCGGAGACCAGAGTTTCCAAAACAACCGAAAACCCCACCTACTTCTGCAAAAAGATGAATTTTGCTTTAAAATCTATGCTTTATTTTTTCACTCAATTTCCTTTAACTTATGCTTACAATTAAATTTTGATTTTCGCAGACAAGCAGACATAATTATATCGTTTGATCCATTGATTCCTTCATTGATGATGGATATATCTATTGGGACTTATAAACGCATCAACTAAAATAGTTAAAAACAACACAAAATTAAATGATTTTTGAATATAAACATGAAATTATGACAAGTGTTGTCCAGAATGCAAAATTTATTCATTATATCCTACACATGTACTCATGTAATACATGAGTATGTTAAGTATGTTTGGATGGATGCAGCAACCAGAAGGACTTAAGATTGCCGTACCTTTTATTCTACCCATCGATTCTGAATTGCTTTTTGAAACGATCTCAGCTGGTTGGTAAGCAAGGGAGCTGGAGCAAGGTGCTGAGTTTAAGTAGAAGCCAGCAAATAAGAGAACAGTGTCTTGGACACCACAATATTCCTGCGGTGGCAAAGCAGTGCTTTTTTTTTTTAAATTGTATTAACTGCTAAAGAGGAAATAAATAATATTAAGCCACGACCTATGGCGGAAAAACAAGTTAAAGAACAAACCGATAATAAAACGTGGCTCTGTTTCAAACACTCGTCGGTGTTGCTTACAGCCACACAAAGTTAACATACGCTTGTACTACAAGTGGCGGAGGGTATAAAAAGATTTCATACCTTTTCCTTTCCGCTTATGCTTTCACCTTTTTCTTACATCAGATTGAATTATTTTTCTTTTATTTACTATTAGTGCCCAGTCCAATGGTAACAAGCGACCTTTTTAACTTGATTTTCAAAATCGCTAATTCTTTGTAAACTATTGCGGGTAAGCAGCTCTTTTCTGTTCTGGTAAATTTTTTGGTTCAATACGAACACATTCGATGAAGTCTATGCTCGTAAAGTCTTAACTTCCGACCGATGTCTTCATGTAATTGTTGGATTTGTAGATATTGATAATGAAAAATATTGGAAACTAATTTTTAACTATTGTTGTTTTATACGCTTAAAAAAATGTACTTTTTTTATATGCCCATTATCGAAGGATCAGGGGTATATTAATTTTATCAAAACGTTTGCAACGACCAAATGTGAGTTTCCGAGATCGCACAATATAATACATATTTTTGATCAGAAGCAAATTCTGAAGCGATTTAAGCATGCCCGTATGTCCGTCTATCCATCTGTATGTCTACGTAATCTCTATTTGAAACATTGCCCTGGGCGCAAAAATGAAGCTATCGTCTTCAAATTCGGCAGAAACATTGGAAGCTCTTGCACGCAGATTGGTATTGAAAATGCGCCAAATCGGTCGAAGGACACGCCCACAGCACCACGTAAACTAAAAACACCTCTGTTTTTGAAAAGGAATAACAAGTTGATGTTTTGCTCATTACTCGTAAACTAAAGCAGATCAATCTACAAAAATTTTGACTGTACATTCTATGGGTGATGCTGCAGTATATGCGCAAAAATGAACAAAGTTGATCACGTGTCAATATTACAGTGCATCAAAATTCAATGCTTTTTTTCAATACTCAGAAGCGAACTCCAAAATGTATGTGTATGCTTGACCAGTGTCAGCTGCAGATTGCAACTAAGCAATACTGTCTGTTCTTCTGTCCAACTTTCCAACTGCGTAGTATTTGTGGCTCGCGAAAATGAAAATATCGCCCACAAAATTTGCACAAGAATTTGAAAATTATCTAAACTGATCAAAGGACACGCCTACGATAGCCTCACGCCCAGCCCGCAAAAACTGCGAACACCTTTGCTTTTCATGTTTTTTGTTTATTATTCATACAGTGTAACGCATACATCAAATAAATTTCCACTTTTATTCTACAAAAACAAAGAAAATCAGCCACACCTACGCAACATTATAGAGTAGGGAAATTCGGTTTTTCCCTTTATTTTACTCTTTTTTTAAGAACACCGAGTAATGGGGATAAAAGATTCGGTCGCGGCCGTATACAATTTTCTTACATAGTTGTCGGTACCCTTTGAGGGTAAAATTTTTAAGTATTTTTTTTTTTGTATGTGTGATTATTTTCAAGAAATCGGATGACAATATCCAACAGGTTTTATATATTTTTTCTTCAGCTTCTTTCCTTTAACTTTAAACATTGCCTAAGCGGGTTTGGGTAGGTAGCTAGGACGTTGGAAAATCCTGCGCTGAGTTGAAAAATCCACATTCAAATCCTGGTGCGAGAAGATCGTATATTGTATCGTCGTTTTTATTGAAATATAAATTTAGTGACATTTAAAGGGCACCTGTAGTACAATGCCGTGCCTGATGTGGTGTGCGTTAAGGAGCCAATAATCTTAACTGCTATTAGTGCTTATCTCTTGGTTTAATTCATTTTTTTTACAATTCTTGCGATAATTAAATTATAATAATAATAATAATAATAATAATTAGCTTTCTTTTAAGTTTATTTCTACTCAAAAAAGTTTTTTGTCTTCCAAAGCAAAGGATTTTTTCTCGATTCTCTCTCTATTAAGGAAGTATATGCGTATCTCTAAGTGTCTCTATTAAGAAAGTATATAAGTATATAAGTAAGAGTAGTACATTTTCAAACGAATCGGACAAGCGTCCAACTGCTCTTGACTGTATTCGATTCGCGTGCTGCATCGCTGCTGCTTTATTAGCGATGTAGGGGAAAAATGAAATAAAAATTATTTTTACTTTATATAAAATTAATAAAATCGAGAAAAGAAAAAAAAAATGCAATTTTTGTGACTTAATTCTGTAGCGGATATTAAAAACAAAAAAAAAATTTGTTTTTTTTTTTTGCCTTGTGCCCGCATCCAAGATGCTTTACTATCGCTGATTCTTCTACATTTTTTGGTCGCCTGTCTCTTATTTCATAGACTTTGTGTAATTATCTTCTTTTAAATTTGTTTTTATTCAGCATTTTGCCGTCTTCAGACTGGAGCTGAGTTTTTAATACAACTTTTCCACACAACTACTCATACAACTGAATGTACGTGCATTTTATCTGCAGTATTAGAGGGTAATTGCTCAACTTAAACTAGTTTTCCCCTAAGATGCGAATGAAAACTGCGTAAATGTGTGCCTGATATTGTATGTGCGGGTATGTACGAATGTGTATGGCTTTTGTGCTTGCGTATATATATATATAACTGTTGGAAATTTGTGCAATTTTCTCAACTTTTGCCCAAGGTGTTGTTTTATCTCTGTTTTAACACAGTTACTTGAGTGTTCATACGTCCAACATGTAAGCATACACTCGAACACATATATATATGTGCGTATATGTATTCATGAATATGTCATCTCGGTGCCGGAAGTTTGGCTTTTCATACAAGTTTTGCATGTAAGCTCATGCATGGTTTCCTTAATTTTCTTCTCTAAACGAGAGGAAGAGGAACAACACTATTTCTGGTCATTTTTACCAGCAGCAGCAGCAGCAGCAGCAGCAGCAGCAGCAGATACATTTTGCTACATATTAGAAGAGCTTTGTGTACAAGAATAGCTGGGGATGAAGTAATTTTTAGTTCTTAACTGAAATCCCATATAAACCTACACTTTCTTTTTTCCCCCTTTCTTTGTTCTCTTTTTTTTTTTGTTTTGTTTTTTTTTTTTTTAAACACATCCACCTTATTAAAGTCTTTCATTTATAATCGCTTATTTAGCTTATTGTTTTTTTTTTTTTGTTCTTTTTCTATCTCTCTCTCTCACGCTCGATCTCTATTTTGCATGTTTCGAATCAAGGTAATCTCTTGTTTTAAAAAAAAACAAAAAACAAAAAACAAAAAAAAAACCGTTCAGTTAACTTAAACTTATGGCTAACTTGATGTGTACATGTTACATACATATGTAACTTATATGTAAAATATTTTGGACATCGTTGCTGTTAATCATATTAAAAGCAAGTATGTTCAAATGTAATTTGCTAAAAGGTCTGTACAGCAACCGTAGTATTCATGTGTGCATAAGTGGATTAAAAACCAACTTCATCGTCAATACGCATTCTATGTATGTATATAGGCAATGAAAAAACAACTACTTTCTCTTTGCGTTTTATTGAAAAACGAATGCTTTCACATGCATTCAGATAATGCCACGATATACACGGTACGGGTGCGTTTGGTAAACGTTGATTAAATTTACGGTCAAAACAGGAGAAAAAAAAATTAAAACCAAACGAAAACCCATTTTATTTGGTATGGAAAGATAGTTTTGACATGCATTTGCATTTATTGTTACATTTTGCAAAGGTTCCTTACTCTTGACCTATATAAAAAAAAAATATAGAGCCACTGATAGCGCGCCTTTAATTGCCAGAACGTGATTTAATTAGATAAACGGATGTATAAATTTTCGTTTGCCTTTTCATTTCTCACAGGAATAAAACTAAATTTTATTCTTCGCATGGATTAGAATTAAAAGCAATTTTTAAAAACGCAGTAAAAATGCAGATAATCGTAAACATTTTCCCACTGACCTAATAGTAGGCTGCGAACCACCATCACTTTCCTACATCTTTCTCTTTCCTCACTACTTTTCGAGTGCCACGAGCGACATACGCCAATGGAAGACATCCCCGAAAAAAGAAAAAAGAAGGAAACATGTTGAAGTACGTGATGCTCGTATTAAAAGTAAAAAGAAGACCTAACCTAGTCTAATCTAACCCCTTCCCAACTAAGATAAGTCAAATATTTTCCAATAAAAAAAATTTGAATTTTCACAAAACACTAAATAAATGGACGATTCTGTGGAGAGGTAGCTGATAATCTTATTGCCGGTGACATTCACGCTTTCTAGCCGTCCGTCTAGGTTTCCGTCTGCTTATATCTTTTTTGTAGTAACATCGACATTTGTATTGGCTCTATAGCTACTTAATACCAGTGTAGCGCACGCTTTTCAAACGCTTACTAACTATAAGAAATCGCGAATGGCAATACCATTTCGTTGTTCCTTTTTTGTTTTACTTTTCTTGCATTGTACACATATGTTTTTTGAATACAAACTCGTTGTTTGCCTTTTTTGCTTTGTCATGTAAAGAAGTCTCTTACGCTCCTGCTTTTATCATCTTAAACGGAAAAGCTTTTGGTTAAAATATCATAGTTTAAAATACTATACTCGCCTTCTCATAAGCAAGCAACTTGCAATAACAAACTTTTTTCTTTTTTTTTGCATCAAAATTTGTATTTGGTCCCAGCAAGTCTACATATGCTAGTGCCAATCTACGGTAATTGCTTCGACAGAATTAAAAATTATTCATTTCGTGACAAAATTCAACTCGGGTGTATACACTTCAAGGTCTTCTTGTATTACGTATTTCAAAACAAATTCGACTCCAGCCATAGGCACTGCATACACCCAACTCTTCTTTTGAACGGTCTTTTCTTACCCGATTTTGGAATAATATATAATGGGTTATAGAAAAAGTCTTTACGGTTTTTCCCGCGGTTTCGAGATCCTTTTTGTAGCCTGCTCTTATCAAATGTTTTCAAATTGTCATGTGGTTAGTGTGTCCCCTATTTCCACACCGCTTACATCCCGGTCTTGGTCCACCAGTTGCAAAATCTTTCTGTCGACTTTTTCGACCAGAGCGAGATGCATCTTCGACATGGAAATTTCCGGAAGAGAATCGAGCAAACCACTCCTGGATCCTTCGCTCACTCACAGCATTCTCACCGTGTACTTCACAAATTTGTTTTACATCGTTTTTACCCTTTTTATAGAAAAAAAAAAAAAAAAAAAACAAAAAAAAATCTTTCACATATTTCACCCATTTTCAAATCAATATAACTTTTTACACGAGCAAAGAATTAGAAAACTATCTCGACAAAAAATGTAAGCTGTCACCTGTTAGGTAGATGCTCGTTTAAGACGATCAGGCGAGTGTTGCCCGATATATAGGCACTAACACTGCCCTGCGGAAAAAACCGCAAAGACTTTTTATATGTCCTAATGTAGATAATATATATGTGTTATATATATGCATATCATATATATATATATATATATATATACATATACAGGTGTATATACACATATCCATATGTATATTCAACCCTTCTTTTGTACAGCCTTTTTTTACCCGATTTTGAAATCATATATATATAAATCATATATATATATATCATATATCATCATCATATCATATCATCATCATATATCATATATATATATCATATATCATATATATATTATTATATATATCATATATATAAATGTATGTATAATGTGTGTGTAATAACACCGTTCAACAATAAGAAAAAATACACTTTTTTACACAAATTTTTTTTAATTTCAATTTCTTTTCACAAGTTCTTATAGAAACTTATAAAGCAACAAAATACAATCGGGGGAATACCGTGAGCAGAGGTCGGTCGGTCGGTTTATGCCCTCTCACACATATGCTAATGATTTGCTTTACTACGGGGAATACTTGAATTTTATAATCACTTTTCTGTTTATCTCGTTGTACTTCAACTTGAGCACAGAATTTCGTTCTTCAGTGTTCAGTATATGTGTTAGAAGGTTTAAATCGTAGAAGGCAAAAAATAATTTCACTAAAGTTCTTAAAGTCGATGTTCAAATTAAAGAAAATAAAAAAGGACCAACGGAGGCCGTTAATGACGAAAGAAATTTTTGATTGGAATCAAAGCAGACAGTTGTGTTAGACATATCTGGCATATCAACTGATGATAGCATTTTTTGATCTAGTCCGTAATAAACCTACACGCTTGTCATCAAGTAGCGATGTCAATTATGGCGGTAAGCTGACAAAAAAACATAAACAGTATGACTTTTTAAATAAAAAAAACCAATTATCATATGATTGTATACACAGGTCTTCGAAACTGATTGCATATTGGCTGACATACTGCGTGCATGTGGAGAGAATTAAAGATGTCGTCGTCGAAAGGACAGTGAAACGTGCTCGACGAAATCAGATTTTTGGAAGGCAAAGCTCGACGGAGGCATTCTTAACGGCTTATCTCATTTCATTTCGTAATGATTTCATTCAATCAATGCTCCTACTTGCACAAACTCGCTAAAACTAGATATGATTTTTAAGCTCTAAGCACTTTGGCTTATTAAAAATAACATTAAACTCAGTCAGAAATGTTTTCTATGAAAAATCTTAAAAACATAAATTGAATTTTTTAAACTCGTAACTTTGTAAAGTTTTTTTATTTTAATGGACAAAAAAAATGTGCATTCCTTTCAAATCCAGCTTTAGCTTTCCGTTCATAACAGAGCATCTGAGAATCAGACAATGAGTTGTGCAATGTTAAGCCGATTTTAAAGTGAAACCATTAATGCGCATATGCGTCTGTTTGAGGAAAAACGCTACAATGCATCACATATGCTACGAAAGCCAGCAATTATTATATTACAACAAACGAATTGAAGAGTGAGTTTGTCTGCTGGTAAAGGTAAAAATTGTATTTTATAAAAACAGGAAGAAGCGAAAAGCAAAAAAGGACTTTAAGAGAGAAATTTAAACCAATAATAATGGCTTTGGAATATTTACGGAAAAACAAAAAAAAAAGAAAAGAGTATGAAGTTATGATTCATCAGATGTTTTATAACGCATCCATAATCCGCATCACACATAGTAAGCCCGATGTGATTGCATTCGTAAATCACTTCTTCCTTCGCTACTTTTCGTTGCTTAATTAACATAAGAGCACTGCAAGCAGTTATATATATATGTCGATTTTATGAGATAAAGTCAATAATAGATTTAATTGGGTTATGGTTTCAATCACGTCCGCCAACTATTGAACTATTGATTTCTTTCTACTAACCACTGAAAATATTTTATATCATTTTTATTTCTTGCTCAAATATTTATTGCAACTATCGTGATCAAGCAAACAAAGCTAAGTTTATTCAGAGTCTTTTACAAGCTGAAGAAAAGTCGTTTTAACCCTTAAACGATAAGGTTAGCGCAGTACTTAAAAGAAGAGTTTCGTAAGTTTCGTTACTATTTTTACTTATAATGAAGCAAACTCTCGCACAGTGTTGTGAAATATTTTAAAAAACAACTATTTTGTTCACCTTTCTCATGTATCCTATCAAAAGATATTTCCTATCATTTGGTTAAGCGAGACTCTTTCCACACTACGGATGAAACGGTTTCAAAGAAATAATAGGGTTACCCATAAGTAATCAATTAATTTATTTCAATTATAACGACGCCTTAAAATCACTCTAGTGGAGTCCGATCCAAGGTTAACTATATAAGAACTATCAAGAAGCCTTGGGTCTACCTGGTCCACCGTACAAAGGCATTTAAAAGAAATTGGCGAGGTACACAGACAAGGTAAATGGATTCCACACCTGTTGTCTGAGGCCAATAAAGATCTTCGGCGAACAATTTGTAATTCCATGCTCATCAGACTAAGCAGAGATCCATTTTTGTCTAGGATCGTAACTGGAGATGAAAAATGGATCCTTTATGATAACATAAAGCGATCGAAGCAATGGTTGTCTGCAAACGGGAGACCTCTTCCAACCCCTAAACCAACCCTATCCTTGAGGAAGGTGTTATTGTGTATTTGGTGGGATTGTTCCGCTATAGTGCATTACAAATTATTGAAACCTGGGAAGACAGTTACTGCTGACCTGTATTGTCAACAATTGCAACGGTTACAGTCCGCACTCATAGAAAAAAGACCAGCTTTAGTAAACAGAAAAGGTATGATACTCCAACAAGATAATGCCCGTCTGTTTTCATTTATTTATATGTGTTTTTATTTTTTTATTTATTTTTTTTTTAAAAATTTTTAAATTTTTAATAAAAATTTTCACTTGTGGATTTTTATTACCCCTACCCTACTTATGGTAGAAGCTATATGAGGTTTGTGCGTAACGCTCGGAGAAATTCGATTAATTTAGAAAAGTATTCTGATTCTAACCTTGTCTGTCTGTCCACATATATTGTCGGTCACAATTATGGAGAAATTTTGAACTGAAGAAATGCTCCACTGGCATGTCTTGCCCGAAGGACGAACCGTATTAAATGTGCATCGGATTAGACCACTTTTGCGACACTCCCACATAACGTGTTGTTTTGAACAGGTCGCTAAGTAATAGTATTTCACTATTGTAAATTGATATGTCAAATGTTGATCAGATGGGAAGATTTTTTCAATTGCCCGGAAATTAAATTTGCTAAATTTGGATCACTTCTGGTGCACTGTCCCATGCAACCGGCTTCCATAAAAAACGATATATAATTTTTGATCTTTGATCGTAAAAATAAATGAATATTTTTCTTAGGCAAATTGGTGTACGATATTTAATGGTCGGCCTTCCTCGACTACAATGTATTTGTATTTGTTTTTGTCTCCTAAGAATCAAATCTCATTCGTTTTACTTGAATTTTTCCATGAAATTCATTATGCGACGATTTATTTGTATTGCCTTCAACTTGTACACAAGTCGTCGCTTGCTTTCAACTGTGCATTGTGTGGGGGCTTTTAAAAATAAATGATGCAGCTGACTTATTAAACAATTCCGCACGTGTATGGTCTCTCACGGTGTAGTATAAGAAAATGTGACAACATATGTTTTTGCTTTGAAGTGAACACCGGAGGCCATTTAAGTCAACGTTTTTATATCCATCATTCAACAATGAGGGATATATTCATTTTGGCAAAACATTTGCAACAACCAGAAGGAAGCTTTAAACAACCCACACTAAGTACATATGTGCAACTTTTGCTATTAGGTATCTCCGACTATCCGTCTGCCTACACTATATGTAATATCCGTCCGCTTGAAATCGGGCAGAAACATTGGAAGCTCTTGAATACAGCTTGGTATTGAAAATAAGCCAACTCGGTCGAAGGTCGCATCTACAGTACCATATAAACTGAAAACACCTCCGTTTCCTAAAACGAAAAAAAAAAAAAAATTCTTTTTTTGCCCATTACCCACACCCTGCAGCACATAGATTTGTAAAAATTTGAATGTAGAATGGAAAAATATGGTGACGCCTACCCAACATTATCGTACATCAAATTTTCATTTTTCATAATGATAGTGCAAATGAGTTAACACGATCAAAGTACACGAATAAAATGCTTTTTGCTTTCCCTGTTTTTTGCCCATTACTTATAAACTACAACAGATGCACGATATAACAGATATACAATATTCTATAAAGATGCAAAAAAAATCAACCACACCCACTCAGTATTGTCAAGTATTAAAATGAAGTTTTTTCTTGTTTCTATTCATTTTCATATAATGGTCATGGATATGAAAAATTCAGTCATAGCCGAATACAATGTTCCTACTTGTTTATATTAACGAATTGAATCTAATACTAGCGCAAGCATTATTCAGTTGCATTTGTATATGTGAATGACATAAATAAAAATATAAGAGTTCTTCCATTTTCCACATTGTCTAGCGCACTTGGTTTAAACATAAATTTATGCATAAAAATTTACTTTTGAAACACTTCAATATCCACAGTTAATAAGACAACTTCTTTGACAACATTGTTCAGGAGCCTATTATAGCCACAATTATCTCGCAAATGCGTAGAGAAGTTACCCAACTTTACCGGTAAACATTCTGTATATACTGCGGTAACAGTGAAACACATTTTTATGTTTCTCCATTGTACTGATACGTATTAATTGTGTATGCTAGGAAAAGGGATGACGAGAGAAAGAGAGAGAGAGAGAGAGAGAGAAACGAGAGAAAGTTCTATGAACTACTAATAACGTACTATGGTCCGCACTATTACTTTGTTTGGCCAAAAATCAACTTTTTAACATTTTCTAATTCTATTTTTATACCCATCACCGAACGATGGGGGGTATATTCATTTTGTCAAAAGGTTTGCAACGCCCAGAAGTAAGCATCAGAGACCCCAAAAACTGTATATATTCTTGATCAAAATCAAATTCTAAATCGATTTAAGCATGCCCGTCATGCCCATCTCTCTGTCTGGCTGTCTGTCCGTCTGTGCAATGTCCGTTGTAAACATTCCCCTGACCGTGAAGACAAAGCCATCGACTTCAAATTGGACAAAAACATTGAAAGCTCGTGCACGCAGATTGGTATTGAAAATGGGCCAAATTGATGGCAGGATATGTCCACAGCAGTATGTAAGCTGAAAACACCTCTGCTTTTCAAAAGAAACAAAAATTGTTTTTTTACTCATTACTTTTAAACTATAACAGATAAATGTACAAAAATTTGTATGCATATTCTATGCGCGGTGCTGTAACACGTATACGAAAATGGGAAAAAGTTGATCTCGTATGGTGTATGAAAATTTAATTTTTTCTTTAACATCTTTATAACGCGCCCCCATAAAGTTTGTAAATTCTTGGCTCGTTTCAACTGCGGAAGGCTTCTAAACATGTCAGTCTGTTCGTCTGTCCATCTGTCTGTCCGCGCAATTGTATAGTATTTGCGGTAAACATTCTCCCTTTAGCAAAAATGAAGATATCGCCTACACGTTTGCAAAGAACTTGGAAGTAACTTAAACTTTTCCAAAGACAGGCCACACACCGATGCGATAGAAGCTTTTATTTTGAAAATGGAAAAAACCAGCCGCGCCCACTCCCTATATTAGAGTATGAAAATGTAGTTCTTTTACTCTTTTTGTCTTTTTTGCGGATAACGGCGATGGATATAAAAAATTCGATCAGGACCGAATGCAATCTTCTTACTTCTTATTATTGAAATCGAATAGCAAATGCTTCCAGCCAACGGAAAATTAATTTTGTTATTGTAACATACAATTTACGGTGGTACGACAAGCCGCCACAGTTGAAATTGTTTGATGCATTTTCAACCAGAATTCCGTTCGTCGTTTCATCGTTTGATGCAGCAAAAGAGAATAAGTGCAAAAAAAGAATTAATACGAAAAAGTTACGTGATCGTAAATATATAAATTTTATAACACAAAGCATATAAAACTTAAATGCTATAAAAAATAAAATCATTTTTCCTTTTAAATTTTTAGAATTTATTTTACTTGCTAAGGACACACAAGATCAAAAACTTATATCACCTTAAACTATGTACTTTTTAGAGATGTTTTCTTATTTCGATTTGCGGTTTTTTGCGTTTTGTAAGAAAACACATTTCCTTCTGTTTACAAAATTCGGCAATTTTTGATAATGCATTGAATTGAAACTGAAGTAAAGTCTAGTACTTTTAAACATTATAAATCCGCGATTTCTGAATGTCAGAACAAAATTATGTACGTCAAAAAGGTTGAAAGCTCGGAGGTTGCACGCGGATAGACGCACGTCGCTTTGAAAAGCTAACTAGTTCGGTAGTAATAGACGAGGGGTTTCTGCCTTTATCCCGCAGACTTTCCACAGCCCATTTCCAGTCAAAAAATAGACGTGCAAAAACCCTTATGAAGGCAAACGGACAGACGAAATTTAAAATTAAAATTTTCAAAAAAACCCTTGGTTTTAATTTTGATATATTTTTTTCTTTAAATTTTCTTTAAAATTTGCGCAAAAAACATGCTACTTTAACTTTTAATACTTTAGGCCAAGAAAAGTGTTATATCGAAGCAGAGTGTAGCGGTTAGCCGCTTAGCGCTCATAAATATCATGATTTTTCTTTTTGATTACAAGAGATTGTCTTAAAATTTGTACACAATTACTTAACACATTCTCTGCCAAGCTGCTTGTGAGTAGATGCCACATGTACCGTTTTCGGTACAGTTTAAAAAATTTATTAATTTGAAATAAATAATTTTTTTTATGCTTACGAGAGAAAAATTAATATAAATTTTAAATCACATCATGTACCGATAGTGGTACATATCTCAAATACTATTCGAAACATCATTGCATCGCATAAAAGAATAATAATTTTCAGATTCGAATTAAAAAAAATTTGGATTTAACGTAGAAATTTTAACGTGTACTGCAAAGGGTACACGACACAGAGAACGTGATAAAATAATGCATTTGTTGTGAATCGAATAGTATTCGAAACATCATTGCATCGCATAAAAGAATAATAATTTTCAGATTCGAATTAAAAAAATTTGCATTTAACGTACAAATTTTAACGTGTACTGCAAATGGTACACGACGCAGAGAACGTGATAAAATAATGCATTTGTTGTGAATTTTTAATTAGATACACAGTTAGTTAAAAGTCAGCTTTTATTGCATTAAACTTAAACCAATTAGGAAAAATTTTTTCATAAAAGTTTATCTTAAAAAATGCAGGTTTTTTTATTTAAATGTAATTCTTTCGCAAAAAAAATTTTCCTTTTTTTTCTTTTTTCGAGTTCTCAATAGATTCGTGGCAACATCTGCCGTAATTAGATATAGTGGCTATGAATGTTTATACGTGCGTATGTATGTATGTATGTATATACGTATATATGTATGTATGTAAATTACGTCATAAGAAGATGTTTGTGAAAAGAATTTAAAAATTAGAAAAGCATTTTGCGAATGCATTTAAAGTACGCATATATGCATTTATCTACCGGCACTTGTACTCATACGTTGTCCCGTTTGATGTCAGTTGGTTGCCGTATGAATGTCAATTAAATGGTAAAAACGCGTATTAAATGCATTCGTTTCATACAGTCCGTGTATAGAAAGCCTTACAAGTATGTCGAATATTTACTCAATTGCGCCGCTTTAAGTAAATGCTGTGCTGTACGTTGGATATCCTCTTTGTTATTTATGGACAAATAGGTTTATATATAGAGTCCTGGAAGGGTGATTGTTGTTGCTGTTGTCGTCACTAGTCGTTTAGTAAATTTGACATATGACAGACAGGTACGACAATGGGGCAACACCTAGTGGCTTCAATGCCAACAAACTCAAAGCATACATACATTTATACGGTTGTACGAATATGTACGGGCATCTGTTAGGACATGTAAAGATGAATATGTGGTTAGCAACATACATAGGGCAATGGATTCATGCATTTGCGTAAAGTGTGTGTGGCGCCATTGTATGCTACACTTGAGGTGTATAGAAAAAAGGCAGCGAGGCAGACAGTTGGTTGTACGTGAACTTTTGAATTATCTCTGTTGTTTCAGTGTTATATAAGCAAGCAGTTGGCATTTTTTTTCTTTTTTTTTTTTTTCATTTTTTTCCCGCACATTTATTTATGTGTGCATGTGTTTCATAAGCATAATAATGTTTGTTTAATTTTAAAAAGAATAAAGTTTTCCTTGTTTTTTATCCTTTTCGCTTTGCTTTTTTTTTAACTAAAAGCACCAACTTTTTCTTTAAGTATACACACATGTACCATACATTTAAACACACGTACATACAACAAATGCTAAGGCATATGTGTTTCCGTATGACAGCATAATTTACCCAGAGAAGAAAGAAAGGAAAAATTTGAGAAGAACAAAAAAAAAAAAAAAGAAACAAAAATGATATTTGAAGTTTGGTGCGTTCAGGCCAAAAATATCGCATTTTTTACACTGAATCCACTTTATGGCATATGTTTGTACGTCGAGCGACTTAGGATTAAGAGTCGATTAATTTTGTCATTGCGCTTGTAGTACATACCAGAACCAGATGAACTACTCCCTTACTTAATACTTAACGTGTTGTCTGCCGTAGGTACTGTTTTCAGTACATGCTAAAAGGTGTTCATATGACAATCTCAGTATAAAAATTGAAAAATTAATTTAGTGTGCTGCTATCGGTACACGTGCGATTTGTTCAAATATATTTTCTCTCGTAACGACACAAAAAGATTTCTCTTTTCAAAATTAATTAATTTTTGTGCATAGACTGGAAATGATAGACGTAGCCTGAGGGATGGAAAGTGTTAAACTACGAACCCGTAGCTGCTTAAAGAATTCAAGTTGAGCTTAAGTTATGACCTTGTTGCAATTCGTAGGTAAAGCTTCAAAATCAAATCGAAAGTTTCTTTTATGTGCATAAATAAAAGGATTTTATTTTAGTTCCTAAAGACTCCACTCATCAAAGTACTTTGCCTTTAATAATTTGATGCCGTATAGTACAAAACGGCATATTGTTAAGATCACATGTTAGATACGTTTAATTCTAGGCCAAAAGAATGTTCGCCATTGCTTGTTGCGACTTATTTTCGTGTGCTGAGATGACGTTTGTCGCATGGACTGCACATCGAGTACGATCACATTTCATGCACAGCTGAGTTGCGCTAGCGTGATAAAATACCATACACAACTATTGAAGAAGGTCTTTCAACTAAAAAAGAAAGGAAAGAAATTATTTTGTCTTCTCAGATTTGATTTAAGATAAAGATATTAAATTGCAAACACCTGAGAGCGGATGATTCACGCTTTAGAGTTGATTTCAACACAATCGTATACGTGTACCGTTGCTTTAAGTTTTCACGAAAAATATCCCAAAACAAGTACAAATACTCAACTCCTTAACGCGGCACGCAATTAACAAATCCTGGTATTGCCCAATACTTGGACATGCAGTCCTAATATTCACTTCATTTCCTATATGCATATAAATCGGGACACTTTTGAGGAATTCGAATTTTTTAATTATTTTAAATGGAAAAAGTAACGCGACAGAAAATGAAAGTTTAACGGGTTGCAAAACTAGTCCATAACTAACCAATAGGCTTGGAAAGATGCAAACTACAGGAAATGTTTCCATATATTCTCAAACGCAAATGTACGCACCTATAAAATCAGGTCGTATTCACATGATTAATGAGACGAGTTTTTTTTGCCCATATTTTCTTGCCAACTTTTTCATAAAAAGTGAACTCAAATGATTTTCATTGCCTATCGAATATCGAACAATATCCATACATAAGGTCTCAAGGTCAACTTGAATCTATTCCACAGTAACAGCTCTAAAAGCAACGCAGTTTCCATTAGTAAAGGGCTTGAAAAAGAGTAAAAAATCTTATATTATATATATGTGCATAGATCGGATGCGCAAAACAAATCGCTACCGATTTTTATAAGAAATCGCGTCAGTTTGTCTACAAGCACTTTTGAAATGGGAGCTTCTTCGAATGAAAGGATTATTCTTAAGTTTTACGCAACGCTATTCCGTTATTTCCGCTGTAATGAACACAAGACGATTTCTTGAGCTTGGTATAGAATGAATCCTATTTCGGAGAAATCAGAAAATACCAGAATGAATGCTTTTTCATTATTATCATTATGCTGAAGCACGTCATATGATGAAAAGTGAATAAGTTCAGGTAAGAGGAAATGGATAATAAGACCGACTATGGATAGTATCTCTCCCGGTACAGAAAATTTTACTGGATATAATTTGTTATGAACTGATTGAAACCAAAAAAAGTCTACGTTCACTACCTAGTGTTAGCTATTACCAGCAGGACGTGACGCAATTGTCCCAGCCATATAAACAAAAATGACTCGAACATGTTCAAGGTCATGGACAGGAACGGATATTTCAATGTGGCATAATGTGAAGACATATTATAGACGGTTTCTTCAACATGACATGCCCCTCGACCCTGTATTGCGAAATATGCCCGAGAATTATTAGACAACCTAGAAGTGTAACTGAATTCGCCGAATGCACGGAACAATCGCTCGTTTGATTACCATGCACTTCACCCGATTACCTATCGTTTGTCCGTGCAGAGCTTCTATTCTAGTACCTAGAACCTCAACAAGCCAGTTGTCGTTTTGGCATGGAATTCGTATTATTTAAGAGAAATGAGAGAAGCTAGCGATCCATTAGGAGATTCCTTTCTACAAAATCCTTTTTTAAATATTTTTTCAAAACAATCGCTTCGTTGTCTGAAAAAGAATCGACAAGAACTTATTCTTGGGCCTGACACATACATACGAGATGTGTTGAAAGCAAGGTGACTTTTCAAATTTCCTGAGCTGCGTACATTCGATTTTCCAAATTTTTTTTTGTTTCGTTTTGTTATGTTGGTAGCCCAACAAAGGTTGGCATCATCAGTCATTTTTGCATTTATGGCAGATGTAATGGTTTTTGACAGATATAAAGCTTAGACGAGTTTTCTATCTCAAGAAAACGTTGAAGCAGTGAAGAAAATTGTCCATTAGAGAAGTTGCTAAGGATTTCGGCATCTCGGTTGGCTAATGCCATGCAATTTTTTCGGATGCTTTGGCCATGCAACGTGCGGTAGCGAAGTTTGTTCCGAAAACGCTAAATTTCGACGAAAAGAACCGTCGCATGAGCATCATGCTCAGGAGCTGTTGTATGACATCAGCGACAAATCAGATTTGCTCGAAAGGACCATAGCTAGTAACGAAACATGGGTATATGATTATGACGTCGAAACAGAAAGCCCAAGACCTTAAAAAGCACGCCAAATTCGGTCAAATGTGAAGACTTTCTCCGCTGCTTTCTTCCATTACAATGACGTGGAGTATCATGAGTTCTGGCCACAAGGCCGCACCGTCAGTAAGGAATATTACCTTAAAGTTATGCGCCCTTTTCGTGAAGGAAAACGAAAACAAAAACGGCCGGAATTATAGAACAACCAGTCATAGATATTGGACCACGATAAACCGCCAGCTCATACAAAACAAAAACAATGCTGTAATCATGCCTCAGCCACCGTATTCATAGGATTTAACTTTGACTATGACTTTTTCCTCTTTCCAAAACTGAAAAGACTTACGAAAGGACGGATTTTTGCCACGATTGAAGAGATAAAGACCGCATCGCTGGAAGAGTTTCAGATGATATCAAAAAAGCGTAAATCACAAGCGCCTCGAGGATTGGAAAGACAAGGCAGACGTCGATGCGTAAATAATTATTTTTCAAGAAACTTAAGTCACCTTTTTTTTTTTTTGTGAACACACCTCGTATGTATTATATCTACCTGCATATAAAATATCGTATACATAAATATTTTTTTATTTTTATTTATTTATTTATTTCAACTGCACCTTGAGTAAAAGGTTATATACAATTATGCATACATACATACATACATACATACTCGTATGTAACAAGTTCAAAAGATGTTCCTATACGTTACACATGGAACGTTTGGGTTAATAGACCGTTCGATATGTAAAAGAAAAACTTGAAAAAGTTTTCCTACAACTATTGTATGTCCTTAGTACATAACTTTACGATTCTTATATATTTTCATAAATTTTTCAGTTGAAATATTTTTTTATTTATTTATTTTTTCATTTTTGTTTAATTTTATTCAAACTTTTCATTTGAAATATTTCAACTTAATTTATATGTATTTTTAAATAAATTTCTTTATCAAGAATTTCTATATTTTAAAGAAAAGTTCGTTTCTTTTTTAATTTTTTTTTTCAGCTTTTTTTTTTTTTTTTTTTTTTGGATTACAGTAAGAGATGATAGCAGTGCAAATATTTTGTGGAACTCGGCGTACACAACCGGCAATCAAACAAACTCTTTATGTTTTAAGTGGCAATTAAAGACTTGTTTAAAACCATTTTAACGCAATCAATAAGAAGAAAAAAAAAAAAAAAAAGAAAAGAAAGAAATGAAAAACTATATAAAAAAAAAAAAAAATAAAAAAAGAAAGAAAGAAAAAAAAGAAATGTTTTTTGCCGGAGCGATGTTAATGTAAAAATGGGCTACGACTTTACTGTAACTGTCCCTGGTTGGGCTAAGGGAGAAAGTTTCAAATTGTTGAGTTGTGAGAACACACAGTAACCAAAAACTTTGGTAATCTAAAAACAGTTTGAAATTGCAGAGCCAAAGCTAAAGAGTAGGTAAATACATAAGCAATCAAACGAATTGAATAGAATGAATGGCCATAGTGTGCCGAGCTGTTTTGCTCAAGTTCATGCACAAAAATGTTGTGGTAGTTTATAAACTTTTGTTCTATTGATTTGCTGCATCTATGTCGCAAATTTTATGAAGAGACATTTTTCTGAACACTTTCTACTCTCATAGATGATGTTGAGAGCTTCGATTGTAGAAAGCTATGAGGAAGGAATGAATGGTTTTTTTTTCTTTTATTTTATTACAATTTCTTTATATTTTATAACCAAGACCGCAAGCTTCCTTTTGATAAACATTTTGCATAAAAAAGAAAGACCGTGTTTATCAGCATACCATTATAAAATATTACTACTGTTTACGACACTTTTGATCATAGTGTTAGTTTCATAGAAATTCATTCATTATGGAATTCTAGTGATACTCAACACAATTGCTTCAATGATCTAAAGATGGGAAAAAGGAAATTACTTTACGATATATATACAGAGTATAGTGCTTTTTACATAATGATTAAGACAATATTTCTGAAAATGACAAATGAAAAACTATCCAATTTTACGCGGAAAGGAAGGAGCACAACAACATTTCTTATTGCAATCAGAGCGAATGGCTTTGCTTTTAAAGCAAGAGATTTTTAAAAAAAAAATTTATTCTCTGTAAAACTAACTTTGAGTCGTAATCTCTGTTTAAAATCTAAAATAAAAATTCGAAAAAAAAACCCATCTTCCTTTCAGAAGAAAACGAAGACATAGAGAATCATTTTAGGCAAAAAATAAAGCAAAAATTGTTATTGGTTTTTTATTTATTTATTTTTTTTTTTTTTAAGGTTTTTATTCTATCACCTTTGATATTGGATGATCGGTTCTTGTTTATCTAATCGAGATCACGTAAGCAGGCGATTATCGCCTGGTTTTTTTTTTTTTTTTTTATGAGGGAAGCAATTGATTATCGCCAATAAGCTAATCATACCTACCATCGTTGTCAGCTTTCCAAAACTTCCCCTTCCATTACAATGGGAAAACAACTGAGAGAAATGGAAAAAATAAGAGGGAATTTGACGTCTGTTTGTTTTGTGTAAACAAACTGCATTTGGTAAACAATAACAAGCATGCAAAATGAAATTAATAAAAAATTATGTAGAGTCTGTGTTAGACTATAAAATAACAAATTAATTAATTTAGCTCGATATTAACAAAGAAAACAAAAACTTAGGAAATTTTTTTTTTCTTTTTCTTCGCAATTCGCTAACGTAAGTTCGGACGCACTTGACTTTTTTTTTAATATTTTAAAATTTTTGAATTAATAATTCATTTGCTAAGAGCTGTTTATACTTTTCTTTTGCAACTGTTTTTTTACAAACGCCATTTAAAAAACTCAATACTAATGCAAATTTGTTCTCAGCGAAAAATAATTTGATTATCGCCAGATTTGACGTAGCTGAGAGAGCGCATTGACCATAATCGCCAGTAAAGTTACCCACGTGATTAGATTCTCTTAGCGATTGTCATCTGCTTATCGAATTACCCTCCACCAACTATTTCCCTTTCGATCATTTGTTTACGACTTACAGTAGCTCTTGTAATACTATTTTTCTTACTATCAAGACAAAGAAAAAGTTCTTTTTGCATTGATGTGAAACGCTCTTCACGGAATCACTTATCTGAAAGTTTACTTTCGTTCGCTATCAATACGATAGTGGGTAAATGTTTTTGTCCCTATCGCGCAAGACTTTTGTGTCATTTTGGTTGCTATCATTCATATAGAAAAGAAAGAGGGAAACAAAGAGAGAAATTTTTATTTTTATTTCCGATCCGAAAAGTAACATCTGCCTCTCTGATAAATGAAAAAGGGAGCCATGAAGAGCTTCTACTCCACGCACTCCTATACAATATGGTTTGTGACTTAACTGAAAAAAAACGGATTTTTCTTAATCTCAAATCTTACCGGTACATAAGACATGATTTTTAGCATATAGGAAGATGATCTTGAATCGAATATAATTTGAAATAGATATCGTTACGAAAATCTCACATTTGATGATGTGAGTTTTCATGAAAACAAGTCGATCGTCGAAGAAAATCAAATTCCAAAGACAAGAGAAATCTAATACACATTCACGACACTTTACCTGCCTCACGCAGACGGCGAAAATATGGGCATCAATTACCAGAACATTTAGAGGAAAAACGTCACAAAACAATACAAATGCACTGGTAACTTACTTGTAATAGATATGTATGTCAGCAGAATATTGAGGAAGGCAAAGACAGTGGAGTTAAGAGAGACCGCAACAATCGTTCCTAAGAATTGGAAACAACACGAAATTCTTGTCTACAAATTAAAACTCAGTGATACGAATTTAATTTCAAAAGAAATTGCAAAATGGCCGCTTACATTACGATACGATACGCGATATTTACGCAAGGAAAAAACTGAAATGTACAATTAACTGAATTTTCTGTTTGCATCTTGCAATCAAATATCGTCCCATTAGCAGTGATAAGTTTCAAAAATGGTGTCCACAGCTTAACATAATTCATTTCTACTATTTTTCTTCACCTCTTGCGTCGGGAAAACGCTCTTTACTCTTGCTTTGCTGGGAAGATTGGAAAAAATCGAAAAATTAAAATTTCCATAAAATATAAAATATATATATATATATATATATGCATATATATGCACATAATGTATGTGTGTATGTGTGTGTGTGTGTGTGTTTATGTGTATACATGTTTCGATAATAATATTGGTTACATTGTAAAGCATTTTATAAGAGAGTCACAGTTCAGATCACGTCTGCACGTCAATAATCCCTTGAGAAAAATTAAAATTTTATTATACATTACCATTTATATTTATATATTCATGTTGCCTTGAGCTGTGCACCATATCAAGGCACGTGTCTACCGTTGAAAACTCAATTTGACAAATCGCACGTTCAATTTAATTTAATCTCATTTAATATTTCGAAGATGATGATGTGATAAAATTATTATTGAGAGATTACTTTTATGGTTGATTAAGAAAAGTGAATAAATTTTCAGAAAAAAAAAAAAAAAACATTTATTTAAATGCGCTACAGAACTCGATAAATTTTCAATTTCAAATTTGAATATTTTTTTATTTTTGAAAAAATACTGCATTTTCTGCGAAATTCTGTACAATAACAAACATCATAACAAACATTTACGTATACGAGGTGCGTTCAAAAATAAAAATAACTTTTTATTTTTCTCACAAAAAAAATATTCATTTATCCATCGATATCTATTTTGTCCCATTTAAAGTAATACCCCTTAGACATAACACTCTTGTATCGGCGCTCGTATGTGTATGCATATTAAAAATTTATTCATTTGTTTTCATTTGTCTAAAGGAATAAAAGGACAAAGGATAAGAGATAAAGAATTTAATCTTACGTAAGATTTTCAAAACTTTTCACAAAATTACTTCTACAGCAGTAGATTTACATAATAAGTAATAAAATTATTTTATTAAACATTTCCTTGTTATGGCCTTTGTACTCAGTACATGATTGTTATGATGTAAGAAATCCGTTATTATAATTGTAACGACGTATTTCCCCTTAGCTTACTTAAAAAGCAATGAGGCATCACTCAATAAATTTGACGGATGGCTTATAGATGTCGCCACTTTCGACGAATCCATACGATTTTTAGATAATATCAACCAATAAAGTATATAAAAATCATATGAATTCGTCCGTAGTCCTCCTGCATTAGGTATGTAATTCTTCAAACTTACCATAACATATGCTGTCACCGAGGAGAATATGCGATCGACGATGAAGTCACCGCGCACTGACACACCAGCAATCAACTGTATATCCCTCTCTGCTCTCCGGAGTGTGTCAGTAAAGAAATTCTGACGGCTGTATAACGCGACGCTGATCCTTTAATATACGCCAGGCATCCTCAAGATCGGCAAAATGTTATTTATGCCAAAAGGAGAGGCAGGAGGACCTGACGAGATATCAAAGTGGTAGATTTCATCAACCATTCCACAAAATTGCAACGCGAACCGTTTAGATGCGATGCCTCCACACTACGGGCAACGTCGTCGAATGCTTTGTCAAGGTGTTTAGCTTGCATACGACAATTAAACCCTGCAGACTACATGGCACAGCACTAACCGCGGTATCCGTAAACGTGTGCAAAGCATTCGGCATGATGTTACAGCAAAGCGTGCCACGAGCATTGAAATGAATGGAAGTTGAGCCTTAGTTTACCAGATATAATGCACAAAGCCTGGAAGGAACAAAGCCAACAACTGAGATTAGCCTACGCGTCGAGCGGTCAAGCAGGGTGGCCCGCTTTTCGCCATTCTATTGAATACCGTTATGGACGAACTCGTTTTTCAACTTCAGCGATTCTCAAGAGTATACATCGGAAAAACAACGATTACGATTACGGAAAGAACGTTTGACGTACGCAGTCGACCTGATCAGAAATACCTTAGGGGCCAATGTGCTCGCTTTTATTCATTTTATATATTCATGAGCACCGTCAATGATAGATCAACGAGATCTATCGTTCTACAATAAACTACGTAAGCAATACTCAACCAATTGCTTGTTTCCTTTGATCAAACGAAAATGTCGACGACCTCGAGGATCTAAGTACTCTTCCAGATTATAAATTGAGATTTAATTTGAATATAGAGCGTCATGTGTCAATACCTGTCGATATGTGCTTTATCAAAAAATGGCGCAAATAATTTGTTGCGATCCTTATCTTACAGGGCGATTCTATTCTTGTTTAGTTTGGCCTACATATCGGTATGCTTGTCCGATTTGTTCTCCCAAGTGTAATTGTTTTATGGACGCAAATGAATCCATTGAAAAAACATTTTGAGGTGGAATTCATTTCGCAGCCTGCACAACTCTTACGCATGCGGCCTAGAATTAATTAATCTATTAACTTCAAGGTATTATTTTTGTGCATAAACTCCATGCGAAGGTAGCAGACGTCCCGGTCCTGCTTTACGAGATTAAGTAATTTCTTTCTGAATATCGTGAAACTTTATTCTACACAAAAACCAAACAAAATTCCGCGATAGTTTTCCGAGTTTCTTAGCTCTCTTCGCCAACTAACGAACAACTTCAGCAATAGTTCAGAGGATTTGCAAGATAAAATATTATATATATATATATATATATATATA
>KK503057.1:0-22509 GCA_000688735.1 Glossina austeni | reverse complement strand
TATATATATATATATATATATATATATATATATATATATATATATATATATATATATATATATGTATGTATGCATATATGTGTAACACAGACAAAATGTCGGTTTGCCCGAAAAAAGCTTCTAACTAACAACTAGAGACCATTTTAATAAAATAATTAAGGTACACTTTATAGTCGGCCTTCCACAGCAGGAACTGAACCTGCGTCTATCCGGGTATATGCCGGACGCCCTAACCAATCTTTCCAAGTCATTAAAGTGAAAGAAGAAAAAAAAGTATATTTTCAAATTTAAAACCGATGTATGATTGAATAAAACTGCTATGGATTGCAATACGATTTGTTGAGAAAACAAAAGACGACTTTTTATACTGAGGAAAATTAAAATTTTAAAAATTCTGTTCTCCATTAATATATATATTATTACATACCACTAACAAAAGGTCAAAAAAAAAAAAAAAAAAAATCGTTTTTCGCATGATTCATTGCAAGTAGGTCTCGAACCCGTGCTCTCAGTGAAGTATTGCTACTATCAGCCTTAAACTCCATGTCTTTTATTCTATTCATGTAATCGTTCGATCGAACAAAAATTCGAACAAATGAGGGTTGACAAACACGCCCACAAATGACGATGCTTTTAAGGTGATATGTCGTTGATTAGCGCATTACTATATATACATATATATTATATGCTGCATGACCTATATATATATTTTTGTCTGTTTTGCTTCAAAGAAAATAAATAAATAAAGAATTCTTAACAATTTTTTTTTTTTTTTTTAATCAAGAAGAGAGTTTTTGTCAAATTTTAACGCGGACACTCGTTCGTCAAATATTGAAGACGTGGTTAAAGTAGTTTTCTTTATGCACGCCAACGAACGAGTATTTATTTATTCATGATTGCAACTTCAATAGATGTAACTATGCGATGCAAACATTTGACGAAACAAATGATTTCACCAGAAAGTGTGTAAAGAAAATAAAAAGAAAATTTATATTCCGCTTCAGATTGAATTCGTTTGCACCTATCAATAGTTGGAACATGTTATCTTGTTAGCTAATAATCGCTCTCTCAGATCAGTCAATTCAGTTGATAGTATCGACAATATACTATCTTGTATATACGTATGTATGTGTAAATATATGTGTCCGTGTGTGTGTGGTGGAAAATCATCGACGGGCGCAGTACGAGAACTTTAACCCGTTAAAAGCCACCCATACTCCTATCCCCAACCCTATGGCACGGCCGTTTAGGTATACCATCGCCGGGAGGGTAGTCGTTTACGCACTACTTAATACCCTACGTTGACACTCCTCGTTTCTTCGTTTTCTCATTATATTTGTGGCGAACACTTCTAGCGTCTTCCAACTTTTCAGGTCATATATTATATATATATATATATACATATATATATATATATATATATATTGTACTGAGAGCGAAAAGCGAATTAGTTTAAATCGCTTGTGATGAAACGTTTTCATTATTATATTTAAATAAACTTTCATTCTATTCATCTAAAAGTTCAATCTTGGCATTTCGTTGAGAATTTTGAATAAATTTTAAATTATATGATATTTAATAAATACAAATGTATACAAAAATCCTAACAAATGAAAGCTGACCAATAAACCTACAAGTGGCGATGTTGTTAAAGTAATATGTCGCTGATCAGCGCATTATACTATATATATATATATATATATGCGAAGAGTTGAAGGATTATTAAGCTTAAGAAGGATTACAAAAAAGCTATACATGTGCTTAGTTAAACAAATACTTGAGTATGCCTTGAGTATGTTTGGTCTCCCTTCAATAAGTGCTATATCGATTCAATCGAATCCATTCAAAAGTAATTGTTGCTGTACGCCCCTTAGGAATTTGAGTTGGGATCTGCTTGTCTCTCTTCCTCCTTATGAAAATAAATTGTTTCTGTTATCCTTAGAAACGTTACTTGAGAAACGTAGATTTATTCTTGGTGGTGGTTTATTCTTCCTTTTCAATTAAGGTAATTAAGGGTACTATCGATTCACCCGCATTACTTAATGAGCTAAGCTTTAATGTCCCTCACCACTCCTCTCTAGGGGCTTTATTTTCATTAAACCGAGCCAATGTATATATAATTATGAGCTGTTTAACCCGTTCAGAGTTGTTTGCCGAAGCCTAAACGGTGACGGATTCTTTAAAGTCCATCAAAACAACTTTGCTTAATACGCGTGCCTTTGTCGTATTTAAAATCACATGCTATGCTATCTTAACAGCTCACTGTTTACTGTTATCGGTTGCCAAGCTTTCGCATACTTGCAATCGCTTAGCGGCTCACTCGCAACTTAGATCTGTGCAGATTGTGGGTGTGCCCATGCGCTAGAGATTGCAAGTATGGTGTACCTCCGTCCTTTCTTATATCCTTTCCTTTTCTTTCTTATTTATTTGTAAATGAATTTCTTTCTTTAGTTCTCTTTGCGTTTGTAGTTTCTAATAATAACTAGTATAAGAGCTACTTCTAAAAGTCAATTGAATTTGACTGTTAGTTCATTTTAGCTAAGTTTCATGTGTAAATAAATCAACATATAAATAAATAAAAGGATTAATAAATATATGTATATATGTTCTGTACTGAAAATCAAAAGGGAAATGCTTTCGTTATGTTTAACTAAATATAATTTAAATAAAGTTAAACAAAGTTTATCTTTGAAAACTATCTAAAGGGAGATAGATAAAAAGTGCATGTATTGTAAAATATATTGAAAAAAAAAAAAAAACTTCTTATAGCAGTGGTTTACAACCTGTGGGGCGCGATACTCTTGCGAGGGGGGCGTGTAGCTGTTTCCAAAATATCATTTTCAAATACAAACCAAAAAGTCAAATAGATGAATGAGCAGTATACGTAATCCACAATCCTCGCCGCGGATTTTTGGTGTACAAATGCTAAAACATCCAATTCATACTCTTCTTCGAATCGAAATATCTCGCTTTCGCGTTTGGAGCCGAGTACCGGTGGGGCGTGGAATCAAAAGATAAGCACTTGCAACATCCCCGTTATTCTCGTGCTTACTCGCGCCAAACTTCAGTAAACAGAAGCATTTGATTGTTTCGGGTTTTTTTTTTTTTGGTTTCTTAAGGGGGGCGCATTAATTTTTTTTTTAAAAAGGGGACGCCGGCACAAAAAGGTTGGAAACCACTGTCTTATAGTAAAAAAAAAGCTCCAATTTTTCACAGTTCTGTTCATAAGACTTTTTAAATATTTCATGTATCTATCGATATTAAATATGCTTGTAAGGCATCAGTCTTTAGTATGATCTGAATGTGAATAAGAATTGACAGATAAATGGACAAAATTTTTGTATTCTTCAGTCTTGCAATTTCTCCAAATCCTTATAAATTAATCCTTTGAAATGAAATCGCAGACGAACAGATCCTCTCTTTAAGAAGAAGAAGAAGAAGAAAAGAATAATCGAACGTAAAATTTCTAATACAATTACTTCATATAACGCGTTGATCGGAAAGACCGCGACAAATATGAATTTTGACATACATGAAGCGTGGAGTGCATGCAAAATCGTTCAGTTAACCAATGTATTTATTTCAGTTGTACACTTGGCTTACACTCAGTGGTACACTGGCTTGCTTCTGCCAGAAGAATAAGTTTTCAACATAGTAAAGCAGTATTAATTTTGATTTAATACTTTTTTATGTGGTTCTAAGTCACAAATCCACGTGCACTGTTATGGGAGCACGCCTTGAACTGTCTTTAAAATAGCGTTACATCGTTTTAAAAACTGAATATAAATGAACATTGACGTGTATTGAAAACGGTACACGCGACAGAAAATCGATTAACCGTACTGCGTAGCAATTTGTGACAACAAACTTATAAGAAATTTTGTGTAAAGAAATCTCGATTGCAATTGTGCATGAAGAGCTTATAATCACTTATAACTTCCGCTTGAAGCAAATAATCGGTTCTAGTGCGTCTATCGCGAGTGATATGATGGGGTATAATTTCTCATCTAGAGGAATAATTAAATTTTAGATCATTTGTTTCATTATTAACGGGATGTAATGTTAATGTTGTTGTCAATGAACGTTATCATAACGCGATTGATAGCTTTTTGCCATCAGAATTTATCGCTTCGAACTTGATTGGACTTTACGTCCAGCAAATTATTGCTGCTTAACGTTTAGTCCACATTGCAACGTAAAATTTGTTTACCTTATCTTTAGCAATTACAATATCGGTTGGCATGCGCGACCGCCATATCTTCGTTGCTTCTAGATCTACATATAAAAAGAGGAAGACATTTTTTAAAACGACGAATTTATTATCAATGATATCAGTGAAGTGTTGGTTAAAATGTTTGAATCTGCGGTGAAGAAAAATGTTATAAAAAAAAAAAACACATGTCATGCTAATGACAAGACGGACCCATATTGAGCTTCCATTGTTTTTTATAAACAAATGTGGTATGATTTTCTAAAATATTTATCATTCTTAGATTATTTTTCTTGCACTTTTCTACCCTACATCACTTGTGGCGCAATGGTATATTAAGTTTGTGCAGGTGTATGCAACATCCACCAGGACGTCGATGTAAGCTTACCCCTCTGTCCGTTTGTCGGCCTTTTTTCCCGCCTTGCTTTCTTGAAGGAAGAACGCCATTGACAATGCTTCGAATCGCATTTTTTTAATTATTCCCCATATAAAGCCTTATTTTGATAGATCGTTATATAGATAACTGTATCGAACGATGTGATGTAAGATATTTAATAATGGGCCCTGTCCAAACCATAATGTTTTTACTTCCGACCATATATCCGTATAGAAAGGGAAGTAATTTCTCATTTTAAAAATCCGCACCACCTTAACTAACAATCTAAAGTTCGTTACGTCACTCTGTTTGTTGTTTTTTTAATTAAAATTTCCCTTCTGTTGGGGCCTCCAAAATTTGTGGCCAGCAAACTTCATTTTAAGGATTTCTATTGATTCCAAACGATTAATTGGCAAACATTTCCTTTGAGAAAAAATAAACAATTTGATGCAAACACCAGGCGAACACAATCCGTTGCACAACGATATTAATTCATTGTTTGTTGACTAAGTGAAGAATAATTAATTATGACTTTAGTCAAAGGTGTGTTAATGTGTCCTTTATGAAAAAAATTCAGGCGTTACTTTGCCCCAAGCCATGATGTATCTTCTTCTTTTTCAACGTTGCATTTCAATACGTTCGCATAGGCATTACGTTCATCTCTCGTCTACCGAATTTAATACAAATCCTTTTTTTTTCATAAGGCTCTCCATTTTAAAAATTCATCCGTAATGATTTCCAGCAAATATAAAGAACGCTCTAATTTATTAACTAACAAGCTGAATAGCATGAAACTTCTGTCAGATGTTAATGACAGCTACATAAACAACAACACAAAAAAAAAAAAATGTGTTTTTAATTCATGTTGAAAACAAGCATATTTTTGATATAAAAGTCCTCGTTATTTTTTCGAACGCAGTAGTAAAACACGTGAAACATTTTAGGCGGGCAAGGTCGGCTGATGAATACCGTAAACCACTTCACCGAATAATATATAATATACCAGTAATCATAACTCTTTACCATATAAATGCTCACTTTTCATGGGCATCCTTATACAGCAGAGGGCGCAACACATGAGCCGGCCAGGTCCAGTTAATTTTTTGATTAAGAACTAATAATTCTTCTCGTATTTTCTTCACAAAACATCCAAAATAAGACATTTTTACCATAAGAAGGCTTGCTTGTCAAAAGGTCTTTAGCTGGTGAGGCTTCCCGAAAATGCACCACAGCAAGCAATGGACAAGCAACAAACGGACAGCAAGCCTACGTACCGATCGCCATTCCACAGAGAATTTAAAAAATTCTTCTATGTTGTCATATAAATGTTTATTTTTTATAAGAATGTCTGTCCGCATTGGCAGAAGTTGAAGACGAAAAAATGCTCTCATCTAAACCAAATTTCCTATATCTGCTTTATATACCAAAATGTTACTTTCAATCGATTTTTATCGAAAAATATTAAAAATTGCAATTGGTTGTCAATAGAGAGAGCTTTAGGTGAGCAGTGATCGCAAGACTCGTCTAATCGAATCCACTAGCAGTAACGTTCATCGATGGATGAAAGCATAAGTAAGTGCATTAAATTCGCTTAATGTATCTCCAAAATAGCGAATTGTAGATTGCACAGATTTCAGACAGGCGGACAGATATTATGAATGGACAGACGGACAGACGGACAGACAAGATTAAATCGAATCAATCGATTCGTATAATAAAGGCATATCTGTTTTAAGTTTTCTTGCGTATTATACACACACGCTGCGCCGTAGATTATGACAGTGAAACTTCTCGACAAACGATCTATGAGGGAACTAATACCCGTCTTGATGAGCAAATTCAAAGTTTACTTTTCACTTTAGAAAAATTTATAAGGATCTCAGGTTATCTTTCGTTACAAAGACACAGTGGCCTGAACACTTGGATAACATTTCGTTTAAGGACATTTAAGCTTCACGCCAACAAACATTTGTAACGAACGCCAATAAAAATGCATCAGCGTACTTATCAGAGTATTGAAGACCAAAGTTAAATGGTTTTTCATTCGTATTCGTAGCGAACACTTAGCTTGCCTCTCAGATCGATAGTTAGCATAATGGATTACAAATTATTGATTGATTTTTCACGTAACCCTGACTTTTTATTACCATTCTTTCGGGTTCAATGCACGCGGAGCGATGACATGTCGGAATCATCTTAAAATCTCATGTTGATTAAAAGTATATATCATAAGACGTCTTACGATTATTTTTGCTTGTTTTGCTTTATATTGGATCTAAGCTTACCGAACTTAGTTTAAAACGGCTCTACTGAAATTTTTATTAAGTGTTTGTATAGTTGCCATTCTGTGGCAACCATCTGCGCTTTGGTCACTAGTCATCTTGAAGTTTTTCGCTACTTGTGACAGTGCCAGTAAACTTACTGAACCGCGATCGTCTTGCTTAAGTATATTTAAGCCGAATTCCATCTACACCTAGCGCTTAATGCAGTCAGTCCGGCATCTTCCAGTAGTCAATATAAGAAACGAATTTTATTAATTGGCGTTATTAAGGAATAAATCTGGTTAGTGAAACTTCCAATTTATTCTCTGAACCAATTTCCTCTTTCAATTTTTTTTATTCTCTCTACTACTTCTTGGTAAGAGTATATTAAATTTAATAAAACGTACGCAACATACAGAGCGATTTGAAATTCTAACCTTATCTTTTACTATACCAATCACTTCAGAATCATTTTCTGACTCATTTTGTGAATTACTGCAACTTATTTATCCGTATTTTTGCTTAATATCTTTTCACAAGTTTTTGCCTTCAATTTTTGCGATGAAATTGAGAAATTTTTTTTGCAGCAAAGATGAACTCTCTTGAAATCTTGATGTAGCAAATCGGATCGCTTTGGACCTCGTAGGTTAATGTTTTGAGTTCCACTTCCATATACTTCCATACTTCCTTTGTATGAGAAAAAGAAATTTCTTGGTTTTACTTGGTACTTACCTCTACATGGCCTAGTAGTAGTAGTTACGAAGGAAGAAAAATAATTATAAATAAATTTAGAGCACAATTCAATTAACTTTTGGAATTCTCTATGAAAAGTGGCAAAATTTTTCTCATATATGCTCACGAAAATAAATGAAAAATCATATTACACCATGTACCGTATGATATAGGTAAACGGATCGAACTTGTCCGACAATAATATTTTTACTTTTGCTTAAATTTGGAAGAAGAATATTTTACAAGAACTTCAGATTTTTCATAATAATTTCCGTTTATTACTAAATAATAATAATATATTTTAACGGACAGACATGCCCCAATCAAATCCCAAACTCGGATTGATCAAATATATCATATATAATAAGATTGTAATGTGTATTCAAACAACAAGATAACAAATCAAGCGTATCATTTATTTATCATTAATGATGATAAAAAATTATTCGTATGTATGTGTTTTAAAAGTGAAAAAGCCTTTTTAAATAGAGATTTAAATATTTTTATTGGAATTACACACATAATTATAGTATGCATTTTTTGGTTTTTTATTATCTATTTTTTTATTTTATTTTTTTTTATTTTTATTTTTTTAATAATAATTTACATTTTTTTGTTTCGTTTTTACTTTTTCATGTATATTTTATGTGAAATTTTATTGTCAGCGTTTTTTCTTTTTTTAATTTATTTATTTATTTTTGTTTTTGGCTTTTTTTTTTTGTTATCATTACTTTGTCTTTACATTCTTTTACTAATATTAAATATAGAAAAAAGTAAAAAATGCAAGCTCAACACATACACACACATTCACGTAGATGCATACATGTATAAATATATATATACATATATAGATATATACATATATGTATGCATATATATATTCACCGATAATATGAAATATCATATCACCATCGGGTGATATCATATCACCATCGGGTGATATGATATTTCATACATGCGCATATGATTGCGAAAAAGCAAAGACACAGCAACATAAAGAGAAATTAATTGCAATAAGAAAGAAAAGAAAATATTAATATAAACGGACGAAAACTATTCTTCATTGCAAACGATGTGAAAAATAACTTGAACCAAAAAATTTTGCGATTTTCTCCCTTTCAATGTTAGAAATACACACATACACACCTATACACACACACACACACACACACACACACGAGCACGTAATGGCCAGCTGCCCACAGTTTGAGGTATTTTAGTGACCTAGATAGTGGGTACACAAGATATGCATCAGAAGCCCGAAGCAAGATCAATAGTTTCGCGAAAAAAATGCTGCATGAATTACGCTGCTTAAAGGGACACCGGATGAAGAGAAGAGAAGAGAAGATGGAAGACAACAGGGTAGTGCGCTATGGTCCCACCAAACGAAAAGTAGCAATTGCAAACAACCCCCGCGAAGTAATACCTAGCAGTGGTCCCGCGGGGGAGAGTAGTCGAAATGGAGTGTGCGTGGGGAGTTGTTTTAGTAGGTAGGCGCCATGGATGGCGAACCGTGCAGGCTCTCGTACGAGCCAATAGTCTCCTTTAAACATTTCTAACTCCAGCTCGCAGAGCACAAAAAAAAAGCAATACCCATACGCACGTATACACGTCGCGTTGGGAAAGAATAGCAAAGGCAGGTGGCAAGGACCGATCGCTCTTATACCAAACATAATGCAATGGATCGAACGCATGGGGGGTAAGTGACTATTTCACATAGTCTCTGGCTGGCCATGGATGCTCCAGAAAGTACCTGCACAGATTCGGGCATGACAGCTTACCGTTATGCACGAGCTGCGCCAATGTAGAGCAGGATGCCCAGCATGCGATATTTCGCTCTATAACATTTGAGCGAGAACGGCCACAAAGTGAGCCGAACAATATAATCAACAAGATGATTAGCAGTAGGTAACCAATAAATGAATCCACTTAGGTCCGACTAAGAAAAAGCGAAATTTAAACATATCACCCTCCGCGAAGTAATATGTAACGGTGGTCGACGAAGTATGTGTAGGGGTAGTTTTAGTACGTAGACGCCATGGATAGCTAATCGTGCTTGCTGTTAGTACGGGCCAGTAATAAGTTTAAAAGATTTCCACCTTCGGTTCGCATAAGGAAAGAACACAATCACACATACATACATACATACATACATACATACATACACATACACACATATATACATACATAAATACATACACAAACTTTCGAAATGCAACTTGAAACGAATAAAAAAATTTTGTTACTTATTAATTTTTGGATTTCTAAAGTAATTTATATATAAGACAATCTAAATGTTTTTATTATGTAAGAATTTAAAACTTGGCTTATTCGTTTATATAAATGCATTTATCTACACATACATATGTCTACATTGGCGAGATTAGATTTGTGTTTACATAAAAGTTTTCACATCAAATTTAATTAATTAGTTGTTAAAATAATTTTATTATCCGTTGCCTCAATCAATGGATGACAATGTATGATGGCAACTAACAGTGGGATTCCTGATTAAATGTCAATATTTAACTTGGCCCCATTTTGCAATTTTTTGTATTATGTTGAAGAGTAAACTTTATGTTAAGTTAAAGAAATAGTTTAATTTTCTTTATATGAAATGAATTTTTATTAGCTTTCATCAGCTTTACATTACATTATCTAACGCACGTGGACTTAAAGGTACCAAGGTCAACAATTTATAATAGAATTTTAGTTATAAGCAAATAATACTATGAAAATGAATTATGATCGTCTGCCATTTTTGAGCCGATTATGCCACTGCAAAAAAAAAGAAATCCGCTTTTACAAGCGGCCGGATAGGCTCGTTTTATCAAGTAAGGACTATATTCTGAATGCTGCAAAATTGTTTGATTAAGTTCTTTATATTTGTTAACAACAACCACCGGAGAATTTAACACAAAAACAACTCTGTTTCTCTTATAAAATTTTTGAATGCTCTTTTAGATGCTAAGCACAAACGCTCGAATTATGGATCGGGCTCTAGCTTTCTAGTTCGAGTTCTGGTGTAGTGCTGGTCTAAATTACTTTTATACGTTTCTATGCACTTCCTTCCAATACTATTAACCAGCCTCGTTGCATACAGCTGGTAAGGATTGAACATAAAATTATTGAAGCTGGCTGAAGAACTTTTCGTCAATTCGACAACGATTTTTTCTTTCACACCGCTGTCGTGAGTTACTTAGGTTTCGTCGCTCATTATGAACTTCAGAAATGGCAAAGTTATTCTGCATAGAAATACATTTTTGCAGACAGACAGAGATTTCTTCCAAAAATTTTTTTTTGACCTAATCATAAGATAAGCAAATTTCATTAAACTATCTTAAAAATTGTGACGAGACGGACAGACGGACAGACAAGCTTAAATCGATTCAGGAAGTGCTTTTGAATCGATCGTTATAACAAGATGCGGATCTATAACAAATCCTTCGGGCTTCGCGCAGACTTGTATCACGAGTAGTATAGGATAAGAAAATAGTAAGAAGAGGAAAGCATAGTGTAAACAAGAGTGTAGAGAAAATAACCTAATGTTTTTAATTCAAAAAAAATAGGATACGCAAAAAATCTTGAAAATTACTACCATTCGTGAGATATTATGACAAGAGACCCATAGATGTTCTGCTTTGTCGTTTACGTCGATTCCGTGCCAGGTTTTGCAATCTATAAAAAATCCTAAACACTCTCTGGCGATGCAAAATTCAATTATCTCTGTTATCTCCTTTCACGTATTGTACACCGACCAGCACTGATACTAAATTTTTCTGCGTGCGTCATCGTCATTGACACTAAAGCGAGGATATATATATATTTTGCAATCTATAAAAAATCCTAAACACTCTCTGGCGATGCAAAATCCAATTATCTCTGTTTGTCTCCTTTCACGTATTGTACACCGACCAGCAATGATACGAAATCTTTCTGCGTGCGTCATCGTCATTGACACTAAAGCGAGGATATATATATATATATATATATATATATATAGGTCGTATTATATCTGATAATGTCCGCCAACACTTCATCTCATAATATAAAATACAAATATCTTTAGGTATTTAATAACGATTTCCCCGTGCCGTGCGAGGTCAATGCCATGGTGTCCATTGACACACGAAATGAGGAAAAAAGGACGCCCACGGGATGATTAGTCCCCCGAGTGCTAGATGAAGAACCCTTATAAAAAGGCATTTTCAAATTTTTGTTTAGCTCACAACATTATTTTCTATAGAAAATGAAAAACATAGGCGAACTCAGGTCGGGTCCTCCTCTCCTTTTTCATAAAACCATCTAAGCAATAAAGTTCTACTTCTCAGCCTTATAAAAAATTTTCAGTCAGTAGAAGCTTACTAAACATTGATTAGACTGAAACAACGCAAACTCCAAGGAAACTATTAGGAGAGGAGCAATATTATTTATCGGTCTTTTTTCAGAGACGTTGTTATTCGTCGTGCCCAAGAAAAAGTATTTGCCATTTTTTAATAGCCTACGCTGACGACTTTCTAAATTTAAAAAATTTAAAGCTTAGTTTTAGCAATTTGGCAGAAACCAAGGGTAACCCTAGAAGCGTAGAAGAACAAATTGAATTGGCGGAGGAATTAGAAGCAATATTGGATGGAAACGATCATAAAACGTAAAAAATGATAGCAGAACAACTAAATGTCATAGCAAAGACAGAAGGCAATGAATGCCACATAAGCTGAGTGAGAGATGGATGGAGTATCGGAAAATCGAATGAGTGAAACGCTGCTTCAAATATATGATCAGAAGTCGCTTTCGGTTCGTCCTGGATAGTGAAAATTCAAAACATAACAGATCATCGATTGACCAAGGTCAACCGTCAACCATCGATAGCAAAACCACATGACTTCGGGCTCAACGATTATTCAAGGCTTCTCTACGGGAAATAAGGCTGCTTCTCGAGTAGGAATATTACTATGAAAAGCTGGAAGCTTTTGTTCACAGAAAATCCGTAAATATTTTCAGTTTCTATTGATTATATCATACATAAGTCAATAATTCCCGAAAATTGGCAATCAAATTATTTTTCTTTTTTTTTTACAGAATTCAATTTTACTTGTCGAGCTAACTCTCCTTCAGACGTCATACGATCAATCCAATGCGTCTTTTAACATTTCGATGCCAGATCCTTAAAACATAATAAAAGTTTCCGCAATGACGTCATTAATTGATCTAATTCGAATTTTCTCCAGGGCATTCTTTGGAGACTTGCAAACAAATAATAGTCCGCTGGCGACCAGATATCTTGAATACAAGGGGGCTGCAAAAATGCGAACTTCAATTCATTCGTTTTTGCGATGATAGCCATTGATTATGCATTAGTTTGGTGAAAGAGTACCTTTGCTTCGGTTTAGTTTTTGGTCGCTTTGCAGAACGAACAGGCATGTCGTGTCGGCAGAGCAGTGGTGGATCCCTGCCAACGACACGCGTGCCGAACCATTAACACATTGATGCTTTTGCTCCATTGGGAGGGCAGTCTTCCCACGCCCAAAATCTTCATGCATAACATTGAATACACTGCCTTTTGATACCTTTAAGATGTCGATCGGTATCTCTTTCAATTTCATTTTTCGATTATCGAGAATAATTTTCAGAATTGTCGTGAGATTTTTAGGCGCAACCACGTTTTTTGTCGAGTTCACGACATTCAGCTTGCTTGATGTTCCCACGTCTTCGTTCAAAATCAGTCAGATCACAAAGTCATTCTTTGTTTTTGAAAGGGAATAGCCGCCATTATAATTTTCAAGTCTGTGCTGAACGGTATTTATTCGCAGTTCAATTAATTTCACCAACCAACGAAATTACAAGAGTTTTCCTTGTTTTCAAAATAACGAAAGTAACGTTACGCAAATCGCATATAACATAACATTTCACAGACATTCTCTGAGGATTGTCTTTTTTTAAAAAATTATGGCGATTTTTCCTTAGCAATAATATCTACACCATTGTCCCGGGAATTATTGACCGACGATGAAAGTATTATGTCAACCGGTAAGTGTTTAAAATCACATTTTGCTGTTATTATCTTGTAAAGACAGAAGCGACACTTTCGAATTTGCCATAATCTGTGTCTTTTTGAAAATCGGACCGGCATGCTCTTAGAAGAGTTTAAACGTGGCCGTGGAAGTTACGAAAATAAATATCGCAATACTCAATAAAACGAAACAACTGCATCAGAAATGGTGAAGAAAATCCTGGAAGACATTTGGAATTCGGGTGGGCAACGACCGAAAGTTTACCAACAACAACAAAATTTGAACATAAATATGCTGTGCAAGAGATCGAAACCGCTTTTGACCATAATGGATGGATGTTCTGAACGACGATCGCTTAACAATAAAACTGGGTTTATACTTTCATTCATAATCATGGACGTAAGAGACTTACTAATAGTCCAAGAAAAATATTCCAACAAAACACCATATAAAGCATTTTGTATAAATAAGTTTGTGTTTGTATCTAATGGAGCAAACAAGAAGGTTCTTCATAATTGTGCTTTCCTTTATGCGAATTATTTATTATTTCTCCCGCTTAACTTGTGGTGTAGGCTATATAAACAAAACACCACCGAGCTACTTAGGAGTGAATGCCGTTCCCATGCCGCGTGAGTATAGGGAACATCATTGTCCCGCATAATTAAAATGAATTTTAGCGTGTACTCAAAACGGTACACGTAGCATGGGAGCATGTTGAATTTATGCGGTTACACACACAATCCAGAACGGCATGGGACGGACACTCACCTTCCATTATTATTTTCTGAATCTGAATAGATTTGCAATTATTTTCTAATTATCTGTAAGATAATCTTACTTACCGACTCTATTTATTTGATACATGGGACATATAGAGTGGTGCTTAAACTACCAACCGTCGCTTGCGTGATATTTTGATGAAATTTACTACACTGACCAATGGATTGAATTCCACAATGTTTCTCTGTTTTCGAAAAGCCATTTTATAGAGTTCACAAACCCTATTAAAAATGGATTAGACCATTAGTAGTACATGGATTAGACCATAGTATTAGACCATTTTTGCAATCAGTCTCTGTATGAAGGAGAATAGTGTCGTAGTGTTGGTAAAGAAGGCGCTTTGAAATATAAACAAGTTAGTTGAAATGGAACCATATTTTGAACGTCCTACCCTATAAACATTCATAGCAAGAAAGCGAATAAAAAGATTATATTTGACTGTGGCAGAATCGTTTATACCCACCATCTTTATCTTAAAAAAAAACTATAATACTGGGTAAGGAGATTCGCTTTTTCCATTTTTGTCCATTTGGTGTAATATCATCAATAGCTTACAGATGGAACTTTTTATCGCTGCATTTGCAGAAGTCTACGAGTAATGAACAAACAAAAGTGTTCTCTGCTCATAGTGTATTAACAGTTTTGATTCATTGTCAACACTGACTTGCCTGCAAAGTTAATTATTAAATTAAAAGCTGATCTTAATCTTAATTTTCACGATCTGAAAAACGTTTATCACACGCTTACATATGGACCGAGGGATAGACGTGCCATGAGCAATTTAAAATTTTGGATTCAATCGAAAACATATACATATTTTATAGTTCCTCTAAGACTTCTTTCTGTGCCTGGAAAGCGTTTTAACGGAAATGAAAGAAGCGCCATCGCGCACATTCACACAGACTGAGAGACGTACACGCCTAGATTAATCCAAAACTTCCTTCGGGGTGTGGGTGCCCTGTAAAAATAAAAACAAGTAAAAATATTATATTCAGTCGTGACCGAATCTTTTATACCCACCACCGCGGAAAACGGCTAAATTTTCGCACTCTATATTTTTGGATGGGCGCGGCTAATTTTTTCTATTTTCAGAATAAAAGTGGTAATATATATATTGTATGCGTATTGTAACGAGCAAAAAATACAAAAAGCAAAAGAGTTCAGTTTTTGTTACACGGTCGAGCATGGATTGTAGGCGTGTTCTTTGAAAAGTTTTGTAAGTGATATCTTCATTTTTGCGAACGGGAGAATGTTTACCGCAGATAATACACAGTTGCGCAAACGGACAGGTGGACATTAGAACGGACGGACATGCTTAGATGCATTCCGAGTTTGAAACCGCCCAAGAATTAATGTACGTTATGGAGTTTTTGAAGATTGCTGCTGTGCATTATCAAGGTTTTGAAAAAAAATGAATGACGCACTAGGGAATTGAGCAGGCACGGTCGATTTTTGCCACTTTTTTACAGGCATGACAGCATCGTCCATAGAATATATATTCAAATTTTTGTAGATTGGTCTGTCGTAGTTTATGAGTATAGAGCAAAAAAACCAATTTTTTATTCCTTCTCATTTCACGCAGTATTGTAGGCGTGTCTTTCGGCCGATTTGGGCAATTTCCAATATCAGCCTGCGTGCTGATGTTCAGTATTTTCGCCAAATTTGGGGTCGCAGTAGAATGCTTAAATCGGACATTACACAGATGGACAGACAGCCAGACGGATAGGCTTAACTCGATTTAGAATTCGACACTGGTCAAGAATATATATATTTCGTGGCGTCTCTGAAGCTTACTTCTGGGCGTTGCAAACGTTTTGACAAAGTGAATATACCCCTCATTGTTCGGCGATGACTATAAAAATAAATAACAATTGTCCCAATCTACCATTAATCAAAAGAATTTACCATTTCTTATGCTTTGTAATAGATAATGGATATTTGCCCCGCAGCATGTGTCGATATCTTCTTCTCACACTCACTATCGAAGAACCGAACAATAAGGGTATAATAAATTCTATCTTCTGTTTGTATATAACGTATAGAAATACCGATAAAAGAGATGCATACTGATGTCGACATAAAATGTTGGCCGAAACACGCCTAACACTTACCATACCCATCGTGCATTGTCCGCGTTAACGATCGCAAAACACGTTTAAGAGCGGAAGCGGACATGATTCGCTTACTATAAGCAACCAACAATCTATAGAACTTAAAATTCGTCACAAATATTAGAAATTCTATGCAAATATTTATGAAGACGATTGTCTTAAATCCTTTGCTTGACTACAACAAATACGCCTGAAAAAAAATCGAAAACTATAACTCACACATTTTGTATTCCCTAACTGCTGCCAAACGACCAATACAAATAAAAACGATGTTGTCCGGCATCGACCAACTCTACTGCGCCCACATTGAGAATTTATAGTTTGCTTTCTTAATGGCTTTGATGTGATATAGATGTCAAATATTCGCTCTATAGTGAATGCAGATTTCAATGTATTTTTTTTTATTTATTTATTTTTTTTTTGCTCCAACCTAATAATATGACCCTTGAATTTATACAACCAATCAATTACATTTACATTTTGTAACAGAAATTTTATAAATTTTATTGAAAGCATATACGTATATATACAACCATATATATATATATATATATATATATATATATATTTTAAACTCATACACTCATATACTCTCCTCATACTCACGCATTCATTCATTACTAAATGTAAACAATACATACATTTATTCATATATACACACACTCTTGTCTTGTCTTGTCTTGCATATGTTACTCGTTCTGCTCTTTTTAACTTTTTTTTACCGTTTTTTTTTTTTTCTTCTTTGATAAAATATATATAAATAAAATTGTCACATTATTTATTTAAATTATCTTTAAATGTTTGTTGTTGTACACAGTTAGAATGATTCAATACACATACATAAAATTCATAAAGTTATTTAAAAATATCTCTATAGTGTTTTGCTTTGTTTTTCTTTACTTTAAAACTATGATTTATATATTATACTATATATATATATGTATATATATATATATATATATATATATATATATATATTACTATATATATATATTAAAAGCTCTTTGTTTTCTCTCTCTTTGAATTTTTTTTTTTTCTATATAAATATCATATACTCTTAATTATTTACAAAAACATTTAAATAAATATTTAAATATCTATTAAAAATTATATTTTTAAAAAGAGAAATTTACATTAAAATAAACGCAATCTTTTTTGTTTTTTTTATGTCTAAATCAATCTTACTTATATTTACAATACTTTTTTTTTTTTTTTTTTCTGTCATGATAAAAGCAATTATTTATCGTTTATGTATATCTAGGAAAAAAAAGCATAGACAACACGTAGTGGACGTGACTATTAGTTTACAATGAGGATAACTAAATAGTTTCCTTATGTTATAAATGAACTTTTAAATTTTCTTACATATCGATCTTGATTTTTATTGCAAAATTTTCAACAAATTTTCCACCGTTAAATAATAATAATAATCATAATGATAACAATACTAATAGTATTGTTAACAAAGAAACTTTTGTATTTTAATATATCAAGCTTAGGCTTGATGGCTTAACCCGTTTTCGAATACGACGGGACCGACAAATGTCTAACTTGAACAACGGTAAAGGCAAATACGTATAAGATTCCATCATTACCGCTTATCTGCACGATATTAACTCCGAATGATATAAGAAAGATATGCAAGTATATGCTAATAGGAGTACAAACAAATTTCTGTCGTTTGACAAAAGAGCGCCCCACCAGTAGGTCAGAAGTAAAACGTAATGTCGTGAGTTCGGTTATCTGGTACTAACATAACCTTGAGATATTAATGAATTCGTATCCGCAGCATCATACCGTTTATTTTGTGCCGGCTAAGCATCCTTTACGGGAGAATTTACTTTTCCTGCTTAATTTGAAGGACGGTGCTGCTAAGTCATTGTGAACGCTAAATAGTGTACTCTCGTTATGCTAATAACCATGTGGCAGAGTAGAAGAACTAATTAATGAAGAAGAAAACGATGAAATTGAATATTCATGGCGGCCTCATTTACGAGTCTCAGCAATGCTTCGTGTAGCACGGTTTGTCCCCACCAAACAAAGCCGTCACTAGGAAGTGCTATCAACCATAATTGATCGAATTGCCACAAATCGTGGGCGTAATAAGCCAACAGTTATGTTATCGTGAATTCTCAATATGAAGAAACTTGAACAAGTGTATAACAAAACTCGCTCAGGAAACACATTTGAAATTCTAATCTGTAATATCCTATCCTAACCACCGTACTCACGAGACATTGCCCGTTCCGATTATAACTTGTTCCGGTCATTGGCACATGTAATCTGTCCATTCGTGCAGAGCTTCAAAACATGAACAGTTCTTCCGACATGGTACCCGAGCGCCGCCAGGAAAATAGAAAAAGCAGTGACTAGTAACTGGGCGGACACTGCTTAGATATGAAACGTATAACGTATCGTTCTTTCATCATTCTTCATAAATTGTGAATTTTTGGTAGAAAACGACAATAACTTATTTTTACTCCTGATATATATATTTTGTAATAGACTGAAGAAGCCTATCTAATTTAGGGAAAGTACTATACTGCTGTTTGAGAAGTGCAGCACACCGTCCAGTCCATTTTCACTGATGCGTTCAGCTTATCATTGCATTTAGGAAGTAAATGTCAACGCCTCGATCGTCAAAAGTAATGCTGAAAAATATTCAAAGAACAGGCAAAGACGTCCTACGATGTGTGTCCTCTTTTTTCTCCCCTTTATTTTAGAAGCTGTTACTCATCTCCTAGAATTGCGGCTTAAAAAAGAAAAAACTATATGTGAAACTTTGCTTCCGTCAATAGTGTCAACAAGTGATTTCAGCGATATGCTGCAATATATTAATGCAAACGAACAGTTAGATATATTGGAAATATTAGTCGATTTGTGTTGCGCATGGTGTAGTTATTGTCGATTGAAAAAATGTTTGCCTACCAGAAACTAGATTTCGTGATTTGCGGAAGCTTTCAATCTTTTGCTCAATATAAAAGAAATTTGCAACTGAGGCTTATCGGGTCGAAATTCGTGAGTAGTTACAATGATTCATGATTGATGCTCTGAATGATTTTGAGTTCAAAGGTCTTGCTTTGTTGTATTCGTTGAGACCAGCAGGGCGTAGCGTGTTATGAGTTGCTACAACCGTCTGAAACAATCACAGGCGATGTGTGTCGAAAGCAATTAACGCATTTAAACGAAGCATTTAAAAAGACAAGCGGCATCGCACAGTTCATCGAGAGATACAATAAAGCGATTTTGCAACTTGACAATGCCCGATCTCATGTCGCAAAACAAATCAAACCGGGACACATGCCAACCCAGACACTGCTCTGTGTGACTATGGCTAAGATCAATGGCAGACGGGCTAGTTGATCAGCACCTTTATTGTCACGTACATGTAAGAAGTACAAAATTAGATCTACACAAGGATCGCCTCAAAATATAAGAAATATCGTCGACATGAAATTCATTTGAAAATAATGGTCAGCCGATGGACATATTTTGATAGTAAATATAGAACCGGTTTCTTATAAAAAAGGCTCGAACGTAGACAAATATATATATATATATATATATATAGGCTTCCGACATTTACGAAACAAAACATGTATTGTGCATTATTCTTTTCAAGGTGACTTAATTGTCACGTCTATTCCACAATTACAAATACATCTGGATAAAGGCCCGGGGAAATCTTTTAATGAAATTAGAATCAAATGATGACAACAAAGACAGCAGTGTAATTCGTTGGTACCAAGATGATGTTCATAATTTAAGATTTACTTTAAGAGTCATTTGAACTCGACTGTCATTTGTGTTGTTAGTTGAGTTTCTGTATAAGTAGAATAAATAAATAAATAACACTTTGCAGACATGAATGAAACAAAGAAGAAAGAGGCAGGCCAACGAGCACTTAAGTCTATTTCCATACTAAAAAAAAAAAGGTTGAAACTTGCTGCTGCAAATCATATGTCACTCATGTGTATGTCATATATTTATATATATATATATATATATATGCTTGAGAATTGAATCATCATATTCGGACGAACAAGACCAACAGAAGCCTTGCAAATGTAAATTCTTGTAGGTAGTTCGGAGACAGATCTTGTAAGAATTGTAAATAAAACCGATGCTATTATAAAAATCGCAATCCAATAGGATATAAAGTTGATCCCAAAATATGTAACGATATATATATAACTTTACATACATATATGTGTATGTCATATATCTATATATACATGCTTTTCTGGTTATCGAAAATCTTTAACAATATTAAGCAAACATTACATTTCTTGAGTTCATTGAACGCGAACGCGTCCGATGATATTTGAGGCGAGCAAACGAATTTAATTAAAGTCATCAACTTAAGCTATTTTCTACAATGATTCTTGTAATTGTTGAAATTGCAACGAAAGACGGCTAGACTTAATAGCCTAAGCCGCCTTATTTTCATTGATATCATGAACATAATGCGTTTTAAAACATACGATAATTGCCGCGGATCGTACGCGAAGAAAACCATTATTTATAAAAAAAGGCGCTACTGATACACTACCTTCGTATGCGTACAGCCATTGCTCCGTTCCCACGCCCTTCAGCACTATTGCAGAGAATGCTTGTTACGTGTGCGTTTGTGTGTGTGCATGGGAGAGGTTGAAAAGTGTCATTATTTTATTTCTAAAAATTACAAACGATTATTCATTAATGCGATTAAGCAAAGTGAACAGAAAATTAAAAATTGATTTGAAAAATTAGCAAAAAAAAAAAACACAGAGCATCGTGAAAATCAAAATAACTCTCAATTTTATTTGAAATTCAATGATTTCCCTTCCGGTCTGTTATAGTATTGTATTCATGTTGTTCATGTTAGTATTTGCTGCTGGTTGTTATTCATTTTATATTGCTTTTAGATTTCTTCAATAAAAGATTCAAAGGATATTCAATTCCTGTACGGACGTATAAACAGATTCCCCGCTTCTTCCGAAAACTTGAATTCTGAAGAAAAATTGCAAATCATTCCAAATTTGATGTTACTTTTCCCAGTCGACGGATAAGACTTGATGTTTGCGATCAATCTGATCCGTTTATTTAATTCTTTCCTGCTTAGACAATTTTTTGCTGTGTAGCTTTATACTGCATGTTACACGATAGTCAACATTAAACCTATCATACGCCAATTAAGAGACGATGTTGATAAGGTTAACAACAACAATTGCAGATGACAATTCTGTAGGAAACTCTGCCCTGCATAGAACATGGTAAAGCTCTCTCTCTCTCTCTCTTTTTCTCGCTATTTTGGCAAGATGGCCGGGTTATTTTCCATGACACGCTTTTGCATAGCTAAAGAAAATTCTATATAGTTCTGAGAGCAACGGAAGCTTGAAAAAAGACATCGATTTGAAAAAACCTTTATTGTGTGTCCAATGTGCAGTCGCGCGCTTCATGAAATTCGAGTAAGCCAAGTCAAATTAATAGAGCAAGTTACGAAATAGAGCAGTAAAATGGCATCTTTGCCGACATTTAATACCTCCCTGATCAAAAATTGTGTACGTACAAAGATGAACGTGACCATGGAGAGTTTGCACAATACAGAACTTCTCTTATCTATGTCTATATGGGACGTGATTATTTATTTATTTATTTATTTATTCTACTTATACAGGAACTCGATTAAAACGAATGACAGTCTTAAAGTAAACCTTAATTATTATTAAAACTTAGTACAAGTACAATAAACCAAATAAGAAGGAAAAAAGAAAAAAAAGGACAAAAGCATATACACAATTAGCACAGAGCCACACCCACAACCGATACAGGACCAAATTGCAAATGAACCCCTAAGCCATCGCAAACATGCGTAAGCTTGGCAACCGATAATAGTTAACAACAATTCATTTTCGAGTCATAATGACTTTGTAGAGTTAAGAGCTAGTTTAAGTACGACGTTGGTAAATCACTTGTATTAAGCAATGTTGCTTTAATGGACTTTAAAGAGTTCGATAGCGAGAATAGGTGATAGACGTCATTTAGG
>KK503056.1:63285-79924 GCA_000688735.1 Glossina austeni | reverse complement strand
TACTTTACTGAAATCCAAACATTTAGATAACTTTCCAAAGAAGAATGATGCTGAGGATGTCACGAAGCACAGTTGATTGTTACGGGAGCTATTTATTTTTGTTATTTTTTTTCAGTTACTTTGAAATGTGTCGGTGTATAGGATTTGAATAAATAGTAAAATGTAAAATATTCAGTGTCACTGCTTGTTCATGAAACTAACTAATTATCCAAGCGTTGTCATCAGTCAGAATGCCAAAAATATTGGAAAGCTCTTGAAGTAATTTTTTGCTACAAGTGCATAAGTGACAAAATCTCAGCCAACAGCAAGCACAAATTATGTCCAAGGCAAGCAAGGGCGGGCATTAAATAATCGCAACGACTTTGCCAAGGTGTAGTGTTAAATGAGAAAAATTTGTTTTCAATCACATTTAGACCAATACGTTCAGCGACTAGTAGAAATGAATGCGGATGAGTTATCCCAGCTGGACAAGCGCTTACAAACACATTAACGCGATATCTTAGATCGGTTAGTAACAACTTTTTTCTACATCTCTTAAATTGATCACAGTTGCCCGGATATTAAGCAACTAAAACTATTGCGTTTCTTGTTCCAGTTGCTCCTCTTTTAGTAGCAGTAAAAGAAATTGAAGCAATTTTTAGGTTCGCTTTCAAATCTTCTCATATTTTCTTACGAAGAAGAAAACCGTCCTTTCTTATTTGTTGAAAGCTAAAGAAAATTTACATATTATTAAAAATTTTTTAACCTAGTGACATGCAATCGCTATCACAAATGATAGCATGTATGATAGCATTATGTTAACATAATAATACATGTCAAATATATTCATTAATTCATGCATATATTTATTTGTATCCTTGCGTATATTGAAGATAATGTTATCTAAAGAATGTGGCGAGGAACATCAGCAAATGTCAAATAATGATTTTAAACTGATTTTCATATCAAAAGCAAATCAAAATAAAAACCCGCATCTTTGCGTAACTCAACCAACCCTGAAACTGAAACTGAAACTTTCTAAGCATATGAGTAAATATTAGTTATTACATATGTGTTGGGAACGATAAATAAGTGAAAAGTTTTAAGAAAATAAATTTTTATAAATTTTCTTAAGGAACTTGAAAAGAAGACCAAGTGAAATAAACAAAAAGAAAGGAAAATAAAAAGACTCGAAAGGACGGGAAAGTTTAACTTCATTTATATAAAGCGAAGACAGCATAAGAAAGAAAAAAACCGATGAAATTTTACATGTTGCACATTTATAGATAAAAGAATTTTTATTTCGAAGACTCTCTTCCAGCTTTTCTGCGACTATACAAGGAATCGCCTTAAGTATACAGTGAACTCCTATCGCAACAAATTTAATCCAAGTTTAAAAAGGAAAAATGTCTTTACTTGTCTGTAGGTAAAATTAAAAAAATTTTTATAACCTACTTTTAGACATCAGTTTTTGTACATTTTGATGCCTATTTTTAGAAATAAAACTTTTACAAACTATTTTACAATAAGCCGATGCAGGTCATCTTGACGAAAAGTTATCCAAAAGAACGATTTTCAATAAAAAGACAGCACTAATGTAAAGCAACAGTAAACTTGGAATTCCTAGCCAAGTAAACCGCCTACTTTCCGCTGTCTCGTGTTTTCTCCTTCGAAATTCAGAGAGAAATTTTAATAATTTTTAAAGAAAAAATTGATATGAAGTGTAAGCATCACTGTGTCTCAGACAATTGTTCGTCGTAGCCGATGTCGTGATATTTCACTGTGTATGTCATTACAAAAGTTTTTTACAAATGTAAAGATTTACGGCTGTTAACATTAAAATACTGGATAATATGTTTTTGCTTGACGGCAGGGGTGAGCCAACTACATGAAAAAAAAATATGGTTGGGGGGTTGCAAGCAACACAAGATAAATTGTTTTACTTTATGATTTACAAACTTTGCTGTTTTCGTTTTTCCATTACGTAAAAATAGCAGAAATGATAAAATTCACATTTAGAAAAAAAAAAAAGAAAAAAAAAATTTCTTGTTTTCCGTAGTACACTACATCCGATGGGGAAATAAAGAATATATATATATATATATATATATATATATATTTATATTGTATAGCCGTCTGTCTAAATAAATGAATGGTGTTATTCAAACAAACATTAATATTGCATTTGATTCTGTTACGTTTGCTTTGGTGTTATTGTTTTTCTGTTTTCATTTTTTTTTGCTTCTAATCACGTTTGTAATCTTATCAGTTGTGTTCAACTGTTGGCAATCGGTTTTACTTTGTTTCATGTAAGGCGGTATTGAAGTTTTATGTTGGTGCGTGTCATTTTTAATATAAATCATTATTAATATTTTCCTTGTTGCTCGAATTTTTATGAAACATGAGTTGATGGCGAATATTAGGTTGGACAAAAATTGATAATGTTTTCCGATCTACATTGGAGTATTTAATTTCCAAATAACACTAAGAAGATGGGAAATCTGAAATATTAGTTAAACAACTTTTTGTGATCGCATGCCCGATATTTCGATATTTCTTTTGGAGCCATTTTTAACAAAAAAAGTGATTACTTGGTTTCAAAACTGTTTCAAAACTGTTTCCAAGGCTAATGAAACTTAGGAATCCAGATATTTATTTAAAAACTCAGTGCTATATTTATGACATAATTGCTTCTTCTTCTGTTTTTTTTTCCATGTGTGTTGTCCGAAAACCATTGTATCATTTATAGAGAGAGCGATGCTCTATAAAAAATGTTTAAACTTTTCGCTTGAAAACAAGCAGTTTCAATTTTTTTTTTTATAATCCTAAAATTAGGCAACTATTTTCACAAATACTAAGCCCTATGAGATGCTTTTATTCGATAAATCAAAGGTGCGAAATTCGCCATTCCTGGGTCGCTTTGAATACATTCGCCAGGGTAAACAGTGTTCACCTTTTCCACAACGTTTTCAATAGAGCGAAACTTTGTAGTGAAATTAGGCTCAGTTTATACGTAGTGGCATTTCTATGGTTAGTTAGGTTAATTAATTTTTTGTCAATTTTTTGTGCCAAGTAGGTTAATGTTTAAGGAAAAAAACTTGATTCAAATTTCCAAATTTTACATATTTGGAAGTGTTAGGGATATTCTTCTTCTTGTTGTGTTTGAAAACACAATGGCATTTCCATGAATATTAAACATTTTTTGCATTCCAATTAATCTCAAATCTTTTCATCCTGAACAATGTTGGCCAGGCAATATGCGAGATTAGTAGACTAGACTACCTACTCAAAATTCGTACTTATGAGAATACTCTAGCATGCCACGCTCGGGAAGCATATCGCTTTTCCAAGGTTTGTTGAGAAGTTCTTAACCATCCAACGTATTTAGTATTTATTACAAAATTTAAATACTACTTAATTAGATATGTTCAAAATTATCTAACGTGTGCAAAGTTAATGCTGCCCCAGTTACTTTCAGATCGCTCACCGAGACTGTCTGCTGGAAAGACGGTAAAAAGTTGTTACAGATTGGGGAGTGTGTGTTTACGTTAATAAATAATTTTTAATATTCTGTTCTTTGAATTGATTTATATGTCTATTTGGAAATATTGCTTAGCTTTTCTGCCACCCTAATAATAAATATGAGTTTTTGAAAGAATTGGGATACTTGGTATCATCATAGAAAATATTAAATGTTTATCAAAGTCAATAAGAAAGAACTCACTCGAACCAAACATGGGATTTTATATGTTCAATTTTATTGTGAATGATCAGTAAAGTATTGCACTTCGGACATATAAGCCACAAATTTATTGGCTTAGTCCAACTTTACTCAACAACCCAAAAAAAAAAAAACAAATAAAGTGAATGATTCTAGGTGGTCTTAGGTTCAATTCTAAGACCAGCTATGATGCGTCTAAAGATCTGAATCAAATTTTTTTGCAAAGTTTGTCTTCAAGCTTTGACACTGTAGAGCAATTAATGCATGAAAATTTTCCCTTAATAAGTGTAGAAGAAGAATATTGAGATTTGCAATTGGTACAAACCTTTCTACGCTCTCCTCTTTCTCATCCTTAAATATACGGTGCGCAGCATTTGGTCAACTCAATCGTAACTTATCTTATTGATTGTGGTTGCGTCAGCAAATCAATTGGGGATGTATTTGGATCAAACTTGCATACTGCATTGGCGAATATTTTGGGAACTCCTTCATTTCGAAAACTGGAGCAGTTAGAAAAAAATTGATTGATAGTTCTTTTGGAACTTTATGTAACGGCATAATCTCAATTTGCCTTACACAGTGATTTCCCATCATTACGTACTTCACAACCCTTTTCTTAAAGTTCCAAATTTAATATAAGTCTAGGCGACTTGCAGTCCTTAGTCTAGTGCTAAAAATTGTCCTTTGAAGGTACAAACGGGGTGAATTAATTGACAATAACTTTTCCAGGTAGTGATTATAAATCAAATAAGAAAACCATATTCGTCTTTAAACGAATCTTTTGTACCGATTATCTACATCTTAAGAGCGATTAAACAAAGAAGCTCAGTTTCCATAATGTGTAATATTAGGTGGGCGAGGCTGAATTTTTCCATTTCTGCAGAATATATGTAAGTTTATATGTAATTAACACAAAAACCCCGGGAAGCAAAAGCATTTTCAGTTGATGTTGTTTTGCAGACGAATTCCTCTGAACTATTTGGCACATTTTTAAATTTAATCTGTTTGAAAGAACTGTCTTCTGTGTGTGTGTTCTTTTAAATTTAGATAGACGCACCTGCTTAAATCGATTCAGAATTCGATGCTGTTCAAAAAAATATAATGGTTTATGGGATCTCTGAACTTTCGTTCTTGTTATTTCGAATGTTTTGACAAAATAAATATGTTCTCGGCCTTCGATGGTGGGTGTAAAACCTGTGGTAAAATAAGTGTTTTCCAGATTTACAAGTTTTATACCAAAAACCATTCAATTTACAAATTAGGTTTCTATTAAGAGCTGGTACGCACGCCTAAGGCTAATTTTCGCAATTGACTTGCAGAGAGTGCCGACGTGTGAAAACATTTGAGATCAAGCGTGTTCTTATAAGCAAGGTTTAAACGAAGTCTTAGGACAATTTATGGTTTACCATACTAGGGAACAAGCCTGGGCATGAAGCGGGCTAAATGAGGCTTAACTTAACTATTAGGCCATACGGTAACCGTGTGAATATGAATAACAAATAATGTGTAAATTTTGTGAAAAGCAATGAAAGGAAGAAAAGTGCGTGAAATTTGGCGGGAGAAGTTTTTTTTTAGAATTCGAATTTTTAAAGGCTAATATCAGCCTTTCAATGAAATTTTTTTCAATTCATTTAAAATGGATTGAAAACTTTCCTACGACGATAGCGTAACTATATTTTGTAAATGGTCGATATATGCTTTTCTAAATATAGCCATGGAGCTGTATTTCTTTTATATTCACCGCACATGATAAGTAGGCAACTCCCAAAGCCAGTTGGAGATGAAAAGATTTTATAGAGAATTTTGCAAAGCGAGATACCTTTTCTCGAAGTTATTAAATTGTTTGTAGGGTGTAACTGGATGGCTATTTTTTAATATTAATCCAGTGTCTCATGTGTGTGAGGAATGCTATACATGACAATTTACAGAAGCGAACTTATGGTGAATCCACGAAACAATACGGTTTTCCTGATAGCGTTTATTACTTACCACACCACAAATCTGGATTATATTTATTTCTTTGAAATGTTTTGCAACATGCTTTGCATGTCTCTCAAACTTTCCAAGGTCTGTAGGGTAAATAATAAAAATAATATTTTTTTTTTCGTGTAACTCCTGACTTTATTTTTTAATTATGTCCGCATTTTCTATTTTTCTGCAATTTTTATAACTATTTTGACTATATTTTTGAATGGCGCTTAACTGTCGATTATCTTGCCAAAGAAGTAACTAAGTGTGAGGTTAGCCCTCCTTTTATCAAGCACACAAATGTGGGCTACGCACGGTGGAGTACCTGCATTCCGATTTATTCTGAACTTATTCTTATCGGTCTTATATTATAATTATGTCTTCAAAGCTCTTTCAAAGATACGAAAATGTGGTACCCCGAAATCCCACATACATATATCGCATCCCCATATAAATAACACAGCAAGTAATTATGAACAACTAAGAAAGTTATGCTTGGCTATGGCTGCATTTTGTTACCCTTGCAACTTTTTTCTAAAAAAAGCGTAAAAAAAAGAAACATGAGAGAGCTAGATTCTCACACTCCGCAATGGTGGGCGCGGCTGATCTTTTCTAGTTATTGTAGAATACAAATGGAATTGTACATTAGTTTACGGGTAGAGCACTCAGAAAACAAAGGTATGCCCAGTTTGTGTTGCACTGTAGGCGCATCTTTTGTCCGATTTGGCTTATTTTCAATGCCATGCAATGCATTTAAGGCCTTCCACTGTTTCTGCTAAATTTGAAGCTGAAATTTTCATTTTTGGAAAAAGGGGTAGTGTGCATAACCGACATGACACAGATGGACAGACGGTCAGACGCACGGATAGACATGTTTTAATCGATTCAATATTTGATGCTTACGGCTTTCCTTCTGAGTACTGCAAACATTTTTCTTCGATCGCTAGTATAAAAATAGTCTTAAATTGTTTGTATTAAAATAAATGGTTTTTGACCATTTTTTCAAACGAAATATGTTATTAAAAGTTAACGAAAACCATCAAAAGCGGTTTATATTTGAACTTCAAAATCACGTATATATCAAGCATTGTGTCAAAACAGTGAAACTAGCCAAAGAGCATGTAAAGTATGGCAACGCGTGACAAACTGGAAACACATTCAATTAAATTGCTTGAAAATGAAAAGACACACATAGAGAGTAGCAACAAAAATTCACTTCCAACGATCCACACACAAAGAAATGTACATTAATCTGGTTATGAATCAACGAATACAAATGCTATGCGAGCACAAGACTGTCAGTCATTTAGTGAAACAAATGTGAAGATATGGAATAGTGTTTATAAAAGAAAAAAGAAAAAAAAAAGTAAATAAATAAAAAAATAAAACAAAATAAATAAAACAAAGTTCGGTGAGTTAAGTTGAAATCTATGAGGGTAACAAACAAAAAATGCTTTTCACTTCTTATCTGCTGGACAATCCATTAAAATTGCACATCGTTTACACCAAAAATCAATTCGCGCAAACATTTAGGTAAAACAAATAACACATACACCTATTTATATGCATACATATACACAGATACATATTCTACTAAAACTGCTACAAAAACTAAACAGTTTCTGCTCTGACTTCGTAGTGAAGAGCTGCATATTCTTTACTCTAAGAGGCGAACTTTTTTAGGATAGTATTGATCACCTTATAGAGATGCATACCCACCAACAAACATTAATATTAACTTATACTTATGTTTATACATGTGTGTACAAGGAGCTGGAGTCAATGCTTCTTGTTGTTTATTTTGTATTTGCAATTTGCCAACACTTCAAATTCATCAATGAAACCCATAAATTCATTTGAATGCGACCATATATGGATTTATGTTTATTTAAATCCATTTCGCCAGATTTTCTTCCCTCCTCCTTCCTCCTTCCTCCTTCTAGGCGATTAACAACACGATTTTATTTAAATTATTTTAAAGATCATGTTTAGCATCGTATACATGCTCCGCTTTTTCAAAATGTAGAACTATACATGAGAGTTTTTATTATGTGCCACCGCAAAAGGCTTACTTTCAACCAGTATTGGGTATGCTATAGTTTATAATACATCCGTATTTATGTACAAATATTTGTTGTTGTTTACTAAGAGAGCGATAACAACGAATGTGTTGCGGCCTTTGAAAATGAATTTAGTTTTAAGAGGAATCACCGAGAATTGGTTATGTGGAATTGTACGACATTCTTATCATAAAAGTCAGTGAGTAAATTAAAAAACTATTTGCAGCAAACAATTCGATATTCAGACTGTAAGCTTTAAAGAATATATAAAGCATTTATTGATATATTCGTTTACTTACTTCTTCATTTAGTATTCTTTTAGTCCATAAATGTGGTTATCATAATGTATTCTCTGTCCGAATATATGATTTACATTTTCAAATTTGACTAATTAAAATAATTTTATTAATGTTTGTTATTAAGGCAAAGAATAACAAAATAAGTTTTGATAGGACGTGAGCTTTTTGACTGTCCCTATGTCTGGATATAGAAACCAAGAATATTTATTGTAGGACTACTTTCAACAATCCCGGATGTTTTCGACTTGAACTCGTATTTTCGGACAAAGACAACCGCACTAGTTTACTTGCTGTTTCTTAGGGCAATTAATTGCTTAATTACATCTCTTGCAGTATTCGAAATCACTCTTCGCCTTCGGTAGACGATTGCTCTTACTATATAACTCCAATTTGAATTTAGTTTCCATTAGGCTACGCGTTTTTTCATTTAGTATCTCTTCTATAAACAGTATGCCATGTCTATGTATTCTAAAAATTATATCGGAAGTGTACAATAAAGTAGAAAGCTATCTTTGAATGGCAGCCGAACGCATTTAAAAGACGATTTTCTACAATAATCGAAACCTCTTGCTAACGCATACTCTATAAACGCACAAATTGAATGCTGTGAGGATGTTACAAAATGATATGCTGCAAAAAGTGGCAGACATTGCCCAGAACAAGAGATTAGAAATACACATATATAGTGGTGTGTATGATTGGAAAACTGACGCACACAATACGGCAGTAAGGCAGTAAAAGGCAAAAGACAATGTTGTAAAATGCAAGTGAATTATTTGTTGCATTAGTTAAAAAGTAGAGTGAGAGAGTGAGAGAGAGAGAGAGAGAGAGAGAGAATGAGAAAAAAAGTAAACTTAAAAAAATAAATTTTCAACCCAATGCCAGTGTCTACGTTTTGTGTGTGTGTGTGTGTGTGTGTGTGTGTGTGTGTGTAAATTGCTTTCTATTCATTTCAATTTTATTGATTTTCTTTTGATTTCGTCATCGTCTGCATTCAATTAAAATTTAATCGAATTCATTTAATTTCATTTGCGTAAGCCTTAAATTGCCTTAAGTTAAAATTCGCACTCTATTGTATTGCACGGGATTACCGAACTCTGAACTGAATTTATGTTGCTTTCCATTGTCCATACAGACTGCTGTATACAAGGCACTTAACTTCAATAATTCAGAGAAATGAAGTTTTCGAGAGAAACAAAAGGCTCTTCGCCCTAACTGCCTTGATAAATGCAAGCACATAAACTCCTCTTATCTCACTCACTCATCTCACTCTCCCTTTCTCTTTCTCATAGAATTGTTAAAGGAATGAATGTCTAAGCTTAACTAGAAATGCCCAAAATATGTCAAAGCGGTTAGCCAATGCAACCGACAAAAAAGGATTGATGTGCCTGGACATTCACAATTTCTCTGCCCTGCTATAGCATGAGGAGAGGCAAGGCCTCACTTGCCTGAGTTGTCTGTATTGCATAACGTAAGAAAATTAAGTGTGCGTTGTGTGATGAGTTAGCATAAATGCTTTTTCATAAAATCAACAAGTGTTCAACAGTTCTATTATTTGCCCTCCACATACCAAGTGTGTGCAATTTTTGAATGCTTATGCCGTACAGAGTCAATTTGAATGATGAATAATGAAAAGTCAATTCACTTCAGTTCAATTTCAAGACATCACTAATGTGAAGTAGTAGGAGAATGTAATGTGTGTATGCCTGTCTGCTGAACGTTGATACACTTGTTAATTAGCTTGAGAGATGTGATTTTGAGAAGAAAAATTCCCCGAAAACTTTATTACTATTACAAATTGCAAAAAAATATTATTAGACACACGGTATGCTTTCCATATTTGTTTAGATTTATTGTAAATCTTTTCTTATGACAACTATGACGAAATATTATTCAAGTGCATTGACTTAAGTCAGTGGATTCTGGGGAAATCGAAAACCGATTTGCTTACCATATATAAATCATTCAAAGAAACCGAGGACAATTTGGGAGACAATTAGTATAAATCAACGGATTAATAACGTTTTGAAAGAGGAAATAAATGCAATATCGGTATAGTCTTCACGAGCGGAAGACAACCGATAGCGTTATCGGATTTGTTTATTGCAATTCGTCATCAAGCAGTATCGTTGCCATCATCTCTTGGTTTCCTAGCAAAAATAGGATGGACACATAATAGGATTACAGTCTCTGGTATATACAGCATCTCCAATAGATTGTTTTCGAATTTCCTCTCAAGAATTGCTGAATTTTCCAAATATCATAGATCAAGCAATTCAAAGTGAAAGTGTATCTGTGAATTTGATACCGGCCTCAACATACACAAATTTAAACAGCAGTCCACAGGTGAACATATCTAAGGGTTTTAAAATATTTCAGTTAAGGACAAGCTAGAGCGGGAAAGTAACATAACTTGCGTGCATAGCGAAAACTGATAACACCATTTGGCGGAATAATGCGTGATTTGAAAGCTGCATACCAAGATCGCAATCATTCAATAAACTGCTAAACTACCACAATAGCATCTTCTGCAGTTCGTTAAAGAAGAGTGTTGCAAAGAAAGGCTCAGAATAAATTTTACTTCCGAGTCAGTTTTTTATAGAAACGTCTGACTTTTTAATATGACGATTGTTTATCGCGTGAATGATGAATGCTCGACTGATGTATGTGTATATTGTATTGTCTCTTAAAAATGGGAAACAAAAATCGACAACGATAGTTTGGTGGAAATCAAATACGATACGAAGAGGAGAGAAAAGGACCAAGGGAGATATGATTCATGAAATATCAAGAAATTGCTTCCGTTAAACATTAACGAAAGCAAGACGAAAAGCAAGCGCATGTCATTTAATATCCCTTGTATTTGCCAGGTTTAACGCCCTATAAGGTACGCGATTACCAAGTTAGTCTTGGCGGTCTCAACTCTCAACGCGGCGGACCAGACTTCGTCGTACCTATAGTGAATGTTCACTCGGTGAAGGCATAGCACTTACCGATTAAGCATACGTCCACCAGGCTGCGGTTACTTTCTATTTCTTTCAGCACTTTTTTCTGACCGTCACCGCGTTACACTTATAGGCAACGTCCCAATATATGAATGATTAGTCATAATTAAAAAAAAAAAGTCGGCTGTTAAATATGACAACGCTACGAAAATACAAAGAGAGAGTGAGATAGAAGGGCCGCTAACGGAATTCAGAAGAATGACCTAAAATAATATATGTTGAGATATCAACTGAATGTGTAACGGCATTGCGCTGCTACGGGAGGGATGCATTTTGACAACAAACGCAGGCGTCGCAAATGGAATGAAGCAGTTAAAATATGTCTTAAGATAGGGTGGTGAGTCTTGCTCTTGGTAAAAACGCTTATCAAGTTCGGATAAGATGCGCTGTAGTAATGTTTAATGTTTTGTGTGCAAAAAAAGATAAGTAAGATAAAAATAACATGAAAGGTTTTTAGCTCAATTAGGACGCGTCTAGCTCTTAGCTATGTTGAGCGAATATTTTATGCTCTGGCTATTTGCGTTGCAACTTATGCTATATTTTGAAATCATAATATATATATATATATACATATATATATATATATATAGATATTCTATCTTTTTAATTTATTGCAAAAGTAGCGGAAGATGCTTTGTTGTTCAACTAAATTTAATCCTCCCAATCATTTTCCGATACAGCTTTCTCTCTACTCTTCACCTCTGAATCTGCCTTATTGACGAAAGTGCCAGCGATACTAGATACGCAACGATTAAGAATTTTCCATAAGGTCTTGGACTTTTTACTTGTCAGGAGTATAATAAAGAATTATTAACACTAGAGTTACCAGACCCGTCAAAATGACTGGTCGTGCAATTTCAATTCAAAATTCCCATTACAAACAACATTTGCTTTCCGAAATGATGTTATGACTTTTGTAGCTATAAGCAGAGAATACATTTTATGCATTTAATGTTACTTTGTATATATTAGTAACAAATATATTTTTTGATATTAACATTAATACCAGTACCAGTCAAAATGACTGGAAATAGCTGGTAGATCTAGTGTTAAATTCTGGTCGTGGAAAGCTAATTATATAATAAAACAATTTGCATGGTTTTGAAACATTACTGCGGTTTGCATTGTTGCAATATAGAATTGACGACCCCCGAACTACTATCATGTTCCTTCCTAAAAAAGCCCAATAGTTTCGATGGTTTGAAAAAACAACATTTTCATGGGATAAAGATTTTACAGCACAAAACTGTAGGTGCCATTCTCGTTTATCGGCAGACTAAATCGCTTACCTATTTTAATCACAACGCCTTCTTATAGAACGGTTTCCCGAACTTTTTACCGCGTAATTGGCACATGGAAATAATATTATAGTACGATGGGTCGACAAATTTTAAGAAGAAATTTCGATTTAGAATCATATTGAATAGGGAATGATGAACCTTGGAAGAGCAGCAGTGTTTGCTCTTTCCTTTAGAGTCTTATGTAGCTTATCGCAAGTAGCAGTCGATGATTGCATCCCTTAGCTGATCGCTGTTCACTGTTAATGTAAAGTGAAAACTCCAAGCCTATCTAATATTTTCCGCTTACAATTATCTGTCAAAAACTCGTTGTGAATTGAATTAATTGTAGTGCAAAGTTTGCTTTATTTCATCGTATTCGTAAAGGTCTCGCCATTAGTGAAGTTAACAAAAATCTAAAAGCGTACGATATAAATTAATTAAAACATTCCATTTGATGGAAATTACGTTTGTAACTCCCACACATCTATACGTAAAGAGCGTATGTGCGTATGTGCGTATGTGCGTATGTGCGTATGGGCGCATATAGAGTAAAAGCAAACTTACATATGATATCTATGCGAAATATTTCTCTCAAAAGACGAAAAATTCCATGAATACTGTGAAAGGAGTAAAATTAAAAAAATCAAAAAAGGGAAGAAAGCAGTAATACAAATACAATTAAGTCACACATGCTCACATGTGCATATACGTTCGGTATATCCGAACAAAAACAAGAACAATTTCAAATAAGCAGAAACGTATGTACGTACATATGAATGTGTATTCCTATGAGGTGAGGCAACGGAAATGGTTAAGTGTATCATTACAAAATCTTAATAAAAAAGGACATGAAAATATTTTACGCATATAGAATATGTTTGCATATACACACTTCTACATACATCTATATTCATGCTCTTTTGCTCTGATGTATATGTACGTATGTAATGAAATAGATTTATGTGTACAGTATTCATATGACAATTAAATTATGTTAGAAGTTATGAAACACAAATTATTTTGATGACTTTTGAAACAGTGTCTGCCTCTTCTGCTGCTTCTGTTGGATGGCATAGTAATGTAAAATGATACTTTTTTGGATTTTAATTATATGAAGCGCGTTTTTAAATGCAATAAAATAAATGGTTATTGCTATTGTTGCTGTTAATATCATTATTATTTATAAAATAGAAGAGAAGAAGATGTAATGATGATATGGTTGCTTATAAGAAAATAATTAAAAAGTAAAGAAACTCTAGCTCTTCTTTGGAGAATTAAATGTACATTTGTATTAAGAGTAAATAAGGCGGACCCTTATTTGCCTTTTCAAAAATAGTTAATTGGTAGTTTTCTCTAACATACAATGTGATCAGAAAGAATGAAATTTAATTGCATTAAAACTCACGTACGAGTTTATTTAACACATTTCTTTGTCATTCAATTCTCTTCAGTTTGTTGTAAGATATACTCGCTTAAAATTTGAAGGCAACAACTTTAGTTGCTTAGTTACGAAACTTTAAAATTTAAGCAAAATAAAAAAAAGAAAAAAAATAATGGAAAACATAATTTATAGCCGGAAACTTTTAAAGTAAAAATTAATTAAAACTTTAATTGAAATTTAATTAACATTTCAAGCTACGCATTCTTGATAACACGCAATTGTATAATAATAACCAATGCAGAGGATATATTAAGTTTCTTTAAATGGTTGCGACATAAGGTAATGGGTACAAATCAGGGACGCCTTCAAAAATTCCGTATTGGTTGCAAGTGTCGCGAATTAAAATTTTTGTTTTATATTAAGTAAATTCAATGTCACACATAGATCGTGAACTTTTGTGTATGTGCTTCTACTGTCCTTAGCTCATAGCGTTACTAAAGTGATTAGAACAAAAAGACATGTGCTATGCAAGTCGTACAATAGTACTCCTGCGGTCAGGACATAATCGCGATTTGCGTACACTTTAAAACGGCCATGACCGCTCAATATCGGTGTTAATTGTAAAATTTTTATTTTCTGCTTTTCTATGTGTAAGTATGTGTGTGTGTGCATGTGTGTATGTTTATTATTCCGTGCTAAGAGGAGATTTCATAGGTTACAGGATTGTAACTTGCGTACATGTAAGTAAGCAGCGCTGCCCTCCATATACATAACTTTTGTCCCACTTACATATTTATTTATAGTTACGCTTACATAAAATGTTACATATTAATAAAGAAATTTTTTTTTTTTTTTTTTTTACTTTCTTAAAATGCATTCAAACAAGTGAAGCAAGTAATAGCCTAGCATGGGTTATTCCTTCTTTTTTTTATGAATGTCCATCAGAGTATAATTGCACGTGGACACGCTTTGTGTTTTACATATGTATTATGCTTATACCCAGCACGTACCTTACCCTTATATTAACTTTCTGCGGATATAAGAAACATCCAGAACGGCAAACCTGAAATAGGGGCAACTTTTAGTATATTCGGATCAAATTAAAATCATTTTCTAAATCAATTTAAAGTTGTCTGTTTATCTGTCCATCTGACATCTGTCCATGTATAACTATGTTCATCAAACAAATCGTAATTTGCAAGATATTTTGATCCATTTGGTATCGGATGAATCCTATTAAAAATGAATTGGACCGGACCAGTTGCATGACAGCGCCTCCCATATTGAGCTGAGAAAAGTTATCATGGAAAAAAAATGCTACATTTTTTAACAGTTTTCTAGATTCTATCCAAACGAATGAGGGAAATTTTGATAGGATCATGCAATATATATACCCTTTAAAATCTGTCCATATAAACTTTCCTAAAAAAAAAAAAGACTTTATTTAATAACAAAATTTTATATTTGATATTTCATGACGAATATGTTCGCGTAAACTATTCGACGGTTGGCTTTGCTCGATAAAATTGTTTTCATTTGCTAACCCTTTATATAACGTAAATTTCTCTGTGAAATATATGCCGAAGCAATCGTTTATCTTTAATCGGCTTAGAATGCTTTCTTAATACTTTTGTTATTGAATTGAAAATACCTGTGAATGCATTCTGTTGCGTTAGATATGCGCATACATGTTTTGTTAAGCATGTAAATGCAGCCAGGAATTATTAAATGGTTGCTATGCGCTGGATAATATGACAAGAGCGAGGTAGAGTATCTTTAATTTAAAGTTTTCTTATTATAATTATAATAAAATATTGGGACAATTTTCTTTAAATCTACTGTTTTTCAACCTCACTGCGATTGTGAATATTTTTTTTTTTGTATTGGGATGATTACATGATTTCATAGAACGATTTGGTCGAGTTCGTCTTTTCAGGAGCATCCTTTTGAGATTTGCAAAGAGGTAATAGCTGCTAGGGCTCAGGTTTTGAAAAAATACTCATTGTGAACGTATCGCTCATTTCTCAAATTTTCTTGCGAAGTTGTGAATACAATGCATTTTTATATGTTCAGGATGTTAGCTATTTTTCGGGAATCATTTTCACAACCGTTTTTGTGCTTTCTAGAGTAATCAATGCTTTTAATGTTCGCTATGTTCGGCAAACCACCGATAATTTATATTTTTCGATGAAGAACAGATCGTATAGCACTTTTTACGGTAACGTCAAGATCGTATGATCTTTTTCCTCCTTCAAGAGCAATGTTTAATCAGAGAAGAGAAATACGGATTTTTCATTGTTTTAAGAATAACAAAAATAGCGCCACTAAAACCACGATAACTCGTAAATGAATAATCGAAATAATATGAAATTTTTATAGGAGTAGTTTCTAACAATAATATGGATTTGTGTTAGAAACGACGTCTATAGATCATCCCCGAAGGATTCGCTACGCACACAACCGAGTGAAAAAGTTTACGCTTGCCTCAAGTATTAAAAAATTAAGTTAAGTTTTTCAAGACCAAGATAATTCCATTGATGTTTAGGCAGAATACTTCCCCCCTACTAGAAATTTGTTTTAAAACTTACTTCTTAGCTTACAATGTAGCACGTAAGTCGTATGTTTGCCTGATCTATTTACCCCATCAAGATCCTTAGGATTTAAAACATCAAGCATTTAAACACCTTTCACTTTGTGTTCGCTGCTAGTTACTACTGAAAGTTTCAGTTATCAATGTTCGATTAAGTTTTGTGACTGGTTAACGTCTTGCGAAAATATTACGCTTCCACTGGCACTCAATGGTAAGAAGTAAATAGTTTTAGTAAAAAACATCTGATATCCTTTTTTTTTACACCCACCACCGAAACATGGGTCAAAACGTTTGCAACGCCTCGAAGGAACTTTCAGAAATCCCACAAAGTTTTATCCGTCAGTATCAAAATCGGT
>KK503056.1:15978-47596 GCA_000688735.1 Glossina austeni | reverse complement strand
AATGGTTATGTGTGGAATAGCACATCGGGCACATGGCCCCGCCACGCTTTACTGGCTCTTTTATCGAAATTCTGTTGAGAGTACACGACCTGAGAATGTCTCATGCAGTGATTCAATTGCTTCACGGTATGTAGGGCATTTGAGACCATCGTTTACATCAATACCATCCAATTTAGGCAGAAAGGACTGGGTTATCCTAGCGCGATGTCGAGCAGCATTAACAGTCGTGGCTTGATTACCCTCATTTTCGAAAAGGAGGCCGCTTCCATTGTTTTTGTAATATTGTTCAACAATAAAAACGCATTGCTCTACTGTTTTTGTTGTCAGTTGTTCAAATGCTATTTTTTTTTTTTTTTTTGAGTTGTCAACACTTTACCACACAAATTTTGGCAAAATCAAAACCTGCGTCCATTGTAGAACAACCTGCAAATATACCGCATATTGAAAACGTCCGGTTGCGTACCGCGAAACGCACTCAGGAAACAAATGAAACCATTTCAATGGTACGATTTCTCACATCCCCCGTAATGGTCGAATATTGCTTCATCGGTCTATCATTTTTGTAGATCTCAGGAGCATTATTTAAGAAATAAAGAATTCACTTATGCAGAAGATGTGAGCAGCCATCTTGAAGGATGTTTCCCTTCACAAACCCGTGACTTCAAAATGTACAGCAAAGACGACGAACTACTCTTGATAATGGTGGAGATTATATCGTGTCATCAAATAAGTGTCTCTTCTTCTTTTAATTTGTAATAAAAACTAAACTGTGAAAGACATCAATAGGCATTTTCTTTCGTTTTCGATACTGTTTCATGTCATTTGCATTTAAAAATGATTTCTTCTGTACATCTGTTCTGATGTTCTGTCTGATGACTTCTGTAAAAATTCAATTCTGCAGCACCAATTTTTGACACTTTTCCATATAAATTTACTTAGTTTTCACAACAGAAATAATCTTAATCCATAACATCATTGACAGTTTGGGGTTTATTGGCGTAACTCAATACTTTAAAGCAGCCCATGGTAATTTCATAAAGCCATTTTTGGGAATTACATCATCGTTGAACTTCTCTCGAAATAAATTGATGGTGTCAACTGACAGATGGCATGTCGCAATATTCTGTTAAAACCACCTATCGTCCAAGACGATATCATCCACTTCTTGCCACAAAAGATCGCAGTGTTCTGCATTTTCATGTTCAAAATCGATTTCTACAGCCCACAAGCCACACCCAAAAGCTACTTTTGTACAGTAAAAAGTAAAAGTCCTTTAGTTACATCAGGTGGTCTCTTGTTTATACCAAGAGGACAAAAATCCCTATTTATGAAGTCATTTAAGCGAATATTGGCTTCATACCACATACACGATACGTGGCCTTGGGTTTATTGTTCTCGTAATGAGTTCTAACAGTCCCTGCACGCTGTACAACGGCGTATTCTATGAGTTTTACAAATATAATAACAAGAAGTGTGCTCAATGTACGTTTACTTTCAGAAGCACAACATCGAAATAAAAATTCGAATTCGAAAGTTTTTTCACACCTCAAAATAATTGAGAGCCTCTCTAATAGTTTAATATTACGGGCCATGTTTGCTGATCACAAATTTAATTGTGTACACCTGCTGCCCGACGGACAAGGCTTCATTATTACCTAAGGAGGAACGCCACTGTATATAACTATATGTTTTAGTAATAAATACAAAAGAACCGTAGAGCCGCAATCTTTCTCTCTTTCAAATTTGGCCTAGGGTGCTGTTAGTTTTTCATAAAATCAACTTTTGTTTTGGCTTAACAGATGTTGCTGGAACCTTCTAGAATAAGGAGGATAAAGTTCTCTATCTGAAAGAAATTTCTTTCCATAAAATTTTAAGCTGTTTCCCAACAGAACTCTGAAAAGACAACCCGTCTTAGGTAAACCTCTGGTGGGAAGTCAGATCTTGCGATCTACCTTCTGATCATTAAAATCCCTACAATAGGATCAGATGTTTGCGGAAAGTCCTTGCATTCATTTAAAAGCATTTCCCAATATCAGTTCAGAGTTAAATTAGCTTCGTCAAGAGGACCGTTAAATGGATATAAGGGAAAATAGATTTCGAAGTAAATCAACGCACCTTCCTGAAGCAGTGACATTAAAGTTGCTGATGAACATTTTGATGCGCTACTGTGGTGTTCCTATCTATCACCTTAAAAGGCATGACTTTACGAACTAGAAACTTATAATCGGTAATATATCATATTTATATCATATTTATATCATATTTATTTACTACGCATACGTGATTCAGCTGCAGTTTAGGTTCAACTGGACCTAGACTATGCGTTAATATTGAAGGTCTAATTAAGTTAAGATTGCAGACAAAAAAAAAAACAAATGTTAAAATTATTCAAGTCCGTCTTAATAGTAATCGAAGTCCGCACAGCACTAGCGCACTCATAACCGAATCAGTCCACTGAGATTACACCTTATAGAAAGTTATTTCAGTGCGAGCCTACCATCACCATACCAAATGGCAAAGATAAGTTAATCGATTTAGTTCAGGTACGACATCGGCAATACGCCGATGTTAAGAAGAATAGCTTTTGTAGACCATATGCTAAGTAGACTACGTTTCATTTAAAATTTTAAAAAGGACCCTAAATGGTTTAAAAAGTTCACAGTTGAATTTGCTTATGTAAAAGGTAGTTCCTTGGCGGACGTATGCGAACATTGAGGTCCGCTTCATTTAGCCTTCTCGTCATTTAATAACTTTGTTTAATGTATCATCTTGAAGAGCGTCTCGATTCGTTTTTTTTTTTCTTTTTTTTTGAACTGTTTAAAAATTAAACATGTTTGCGTAATGATTTCCTTTAAATATTATTATTTAAAATTTACGCTATTTGAGAGAGAGGTGCAGGTAGAAAAAAATCTGATCTTAAAAAAAAGAAAAAAAACAATTTTTTTAAATACACAATTTCGTATCAAAACAAAAATAACCACAAAATGTTGAAACGAAACCGCAATTTGCTTTTAACCTCAGTTGGTGTTAAGCTTCTGTTAAGTGAAGAAATAAAAAGAGAAAAAATAACCGAAAAATGGAGTATAAACAATTTTTAAATGGCATGAAAAGATTTAAACGCTTTGCGTGTAGACTTAGCTTTTTTTTTCTGTTCTTTTATTCTATCCAACTTATTAAGATTTATCCTCGTACACTAATGCAATTCAAAGATATAACAAAAGATCACAAGCGGAAGCCAGACGAGTCTGGCAACAAGTTGTTGCATTTTTTTCTTTTAGTTTTTCTTTTTTTTTTGCTTTTGTTTTTATTTTTTATTTTTATTTTTATTTTTATTAATTTTTTTTTGTTTGCATCAGACGCGAACAGCAAGACAGTTAACATGAGTTTATCGTGTTTCAACAGCATTAATTTGTTGGCTAAGATTTAATGCTGCAGCAACATGTTTTCATTCTAGAAATGAACATTGGATTCTGCTGATATGGTAACAACTCGTGCTCGTCTTCAAGTTATTTAACTAAGTAAATGTTGTGTTGTTTATATATATAAACTGTCAGCATTGTGATGATTTAGAACCCATCAAAGCACATACGGCAAAGCATATAACAAACGACATACAACAATGCCAAATTGAATAATTGTCTTAGATGTGAGCATATAACAAAATCAACATTGTATGCTTGAAACAAATATTGAAAGAGAAAATGAACACAAAAGGGGAGAGAGAGAGGACAGAGAACGGACGAAGAAAGGACAAGACAAAGTCAAGTAATAAACAGCTTACGGTAGCTTACAAAGAAATCCAACAAACTATTCTAAATGTGAAAAGTTTATGACTTTTGTGGCTGAGCAAGTGCAAAAAACGAAAAAAAAAACGTCGAAAAAAAACAAAACAAAAAAATATCGAAACGCAGAAAACGCACTAAAACGCTTTATGGCATCGCAGTGCGGCATGCAAACCAAAATCACTCAAACAAACCGCACAATAATCACTTCACTTCACTACCATATATATATATATATAGACAGACACCTACACATACATCTACAACTGCATATAAACGAATATAGTTGTATTTAATAATATTTGGTTTGTTATTGTCCAGCTTTGCTGCATACAAATTGTTGCCACCATTGGAAACAATGTGTGAGGGGACCTTTTAACACTTTAACACTTCTCCCATTCCCTTAAATGAACTTAAATCATTTTTAATGTTCAATTTCGACAAAACATTGACAGAATGTTCGCCTGATTGACTTTTCCAACAATAGTTCTTTGGAAATCCATCCTGCTTCTCATACATGCATACGAAGGTGTTACAGCGACAATTAAATGTTTTGCAACAAAAAAAAAAAAGCCAATAAATTCGCACTCAACTTCAAAGTCCTAGCGGATATAGCCGCCGCTTTGTAATTAAATTTAATAAGTAAAACTATAAGTTAAGCACACTTGTTCTCTCAACTGCAAGGTATGTGTTGTTTATGCACAAAAACAAAGTGAATTTAACATAATTTATGTTATTATTCAATAAATTCGGTAATTTTCAACGATATGTTAAACCGTATGTAAAAAAAAAAAAAAAAACAACAAAACTATGTAATTAGCTTTAAAGTGTGTGAACGATTCCTAGACATAGATAAGCTGATGATGTTTTTAAGATACATTTGATTAGTTAATTGTTCATATTTTCTTAAGATTGATTAATAAATTAATTTCTAATTTGGAAATTTATAATTAATGTTAATTTAATTAATATTTACTAAATATTAAGACTTCAATTAAGCCAAAAATTCATTGATTTGCCAACAACAACCTAAAGTGAAAATTAAATTTTGAAAATAAATTTTACGATGTTTTTTTTTTTTTAAATGTCATGGACACTCGTTGTAACCGAAAAGTCGCTGGTATGAATTAAATCTACTCTTGAGTAAACTTCAATGTCGGGATAATCATTTCGAACTTACGTCTAATAAATAAAATAAAGTTTGTTGAACTCAGATCGAGAAGAGGATGAACACTTTACAGCGCTTGGAGCAAATCTTTAATCTTTCTCAGCTTACTTTGTCCATTTTTGGAGAACTTAAATATTCTAAGCAACCACAAACTGCTTTCCTCTCTCTAACGTGCTTACAGGTGAATAGATCAGCGAGCGAGTGAGGTAAAAATAGCGGACAGTAGGACAAACGGTAAAGTGCACGACCGCACTTAGATGAAATTGAAAGACAGACGTATAGTAAGACAAACAGAAACAAGCGGAGTAGACGTATTGGAGAGCAAAGATGGCTTGAAGTCTAAATAGACGAACCGTGGGAATGATAGTTAGATAACTTAACCAAGCAGTTAGACAAGAAAATTGCGGCGAGATGGCTAATTAAACGGACGAATAGTGGAATGGCGGTAGATAGCTGAAGAAAAACGGACGCGGACGGTCGCTGCCGGCAGATGTCTAGACAAATGGAACAACGATAAAAGAACAAACAGATCGCTAGAGATATCTGGAGACAACAGATCGCTAGAGATATCTGGAGACAACGCCGAATCCCTAACAAATGGCTGATGGGTAGACAGATTTTTGGACAAATAGATGGACGAAGAAATTCCGACGATATGGTTGCACAAACTGACTGATAAGAGAAACCCAGAAATATTGATAGAAAAAAGCATGGACGAGGGAATTGCAGATAAGTCATTAAACAAATCGAGGAAGGTGGGAAATGACGGACATACACAAGGATTGCAAGGAATGTAAAGTTCGATCGATATATGCAAGGGTGAACAGGCCAATAATAATACAGACTTGAAGACGGTTAAAAGTAAACGGAAAGCCGTTGCTTCGACATACTCTTTATTTTTATTATTTGTTTCAGCTGCAGTTGGATTGCTTGCAAGTGAGCATATATATGCATTTCTTATTTATAAATTAAAATTTATGATCCATCCCCTTAATCGAAGCTGGAGCTTCGCGATATTGATGGGACATCTTGAACATTCGACTGCACAGTAGCCCACATAGCCCACATTAGCTCGATAAAGTTTGGATTTTTGTTTAATATAAACCAATAATAGTGATGTAATTCTATATAGATTTGAATCAGTGTTGAATCGAAGCATGTTTGTATAAAATTCTACAAATAGTGCGGCAGAGAAACGTTACCGTACGTATGAATTCGTATAATCGAATTTTGCAAGTCAAAGGCAAACATAGACTATGGGGCCTCTGAGCAAATGTTTTAAAACCTTATACTTCCCATACTTCGGCAGTTCGTATATTAGTTTAAGTGTATTTACTGTTTTCCCGTTTGATCTGAACTGGATTTTAAAGATATGTCTATATGTTAGTAACAGAAACTGATGGTGAGAATGCCTTCATGCTTTTGGGAAGAGTAAATAAAAAGAAAAGAAAATTCTCTGTAAAGATGTTTTTAAGATTTGAAAAAAAGTTATTTTTTTTGAAATTTTATTTCCCTATAGCACGTGTTACAGCGTCCAGTATTAACAAGTCGAACGGCGTTTAATAAACTCAGGGTGGAATTTATATCAATATCAGAATTTTTTCATGAATTTTTTTTCATTTTTAATATTTCATTTTTATTAGCAAACATTAGGATTATTATTAAGGAAAAAATAAACATCGCGTTCTCGTTGAATGGAATGGAAATAAGCGGAAATTGTTTTGCTAAAGAAGGAAAATGATGCCAAGTGTAGCTGTGGTTTTTTTTTTATTAATAAAGTTGTCTTTCAATTTACGAGATTTTTTTTTTAAAAATTCAACTTTTTGACAAATATATTTAATTAGCTGTTGTATGCCACATGTCAGTTGCCACATACCAAATGCCTTAACAAAATTTTAAGAGTGGTAAAGTGTCTTGCATTGATTTCTTCACTATATCACTGCGGTCACTTGCGGTCTTGCTGTCCCATCCGACATGCATGCACGTCTCCTCCTGGAAATATAAGCCAGCTTTGACAGAACTGAATGAACACCGGCCTAAGAAGGTTTTATTTTCTTCAAAATAGAAGCAAAATCTCACCTATAACGTCCTCATTCTATTAGATAAACATTTAATTCTATTAAAAATATCGCTTTGATTGACACAAAACAGGGTTTAAATAATTTTTCTAAAGCGGCGACTGCTCCTTTTAAGCAGCAATGAGGCTTGTGGAGGTATAAGGCTACGTTTTTAATTATCTGTTAGCAAGCCCATCGCTGTTATTTGCCCACCATTTAAATCTATTTCGAAAGCATAAAGAAAATTTTAAATATACTTTAGCGGAATTTGATGGCGCCTTGTGATGCTGAACAACAATAAGTAGAAATAATGAATACAATACAATATGCTATACAAGATGGCTTAAATCGCAAGCGTGGGTCGACCCTTACTGCGCTTATACGAGAAAATTGAGATCATGGACTTGAAGTACTTTAGTATCAGTTTTTTGGGAAGCTGAAGAAACTTTATTAAGCGGCTACTTTCAAGCCGATAAAACGACAAGGAGGGAACATTACAAAATGGCTTAAGATTAGTGAAGTTTATATCATTTTTCGGCAAAACGACTGACCAACACAGGTAAGAATTTTTGCAACGCAACAACGAGTAAGACCACAAAGGGAGGCAACACTCATCGTACTGTGTAAGACTCTCACGTCCCTTTCTTGTCAAATCATAGACAAAATTATGGGCCGAAACAGACCATAGGTAGAGCAGGGCGTAGAACATCAGCCTGTCCGTTACGAAAATTTCGTTTGTCCATCTGTCTCTGTGAGGATTTCTACGCGTGTATTTCGTAAGCGCAACCTTTTGTAGAGCGTTTCTTGAATAGAATATTAGTCACGATTCTTTGCTTACTCGACTAATTACTTACGACTACTACTCGAACCCTATTTATATATCGTGTTGTTATTTATATATTAATGATAGTTTTTTATTTTCCATTTACGATTTAATGCTTTAATATTATGATACGGTTATTGTGTTATTAGGAGAGAGTATTCGTTCTTCGTTCTTTACGGGCTTTTCTCAAAAACTACATATATATGTATGTATATTTAGGCGGTGGTTATCAAAAATATGATCCGGAATATTAGCTTTGTTGAAACTTTTTTTTTGTTATTCTCTTATTACTAAACTAATATTACATGAAAGTTAAAACGTAGCATAAGGTTTTTATAACATTGGAAACAACCGCGTGCGGTTGTAGGCATTTCTCTTTACCTCACTATAGCAAAGGTAAAAAGAAAAAATAAATAAATAAAATGGATATTTTGCAAGAAAAAATACAAAAAAAAAAAAATCTATTATTTCTTTATTCATTTTGCCCAACATTGAGGTGAACAGCAAATGCTATACAAATAAAATACAAACATTATGAAAAATGAGTTCTTAAATGCATTAAAACACAGTTATTGGAGAAATTTACATAATTTTCCATTTATTTCGTGGTCTCCGCAAACACACACACACACACAAACATAGATATATAAAGAGAATACAACAATAATAGCTGCAATAACCATACAGACGTTAGGAGAAATAATAGTAAAAAAAAAAAACAAAGTAAAAAAGAAATGAAAATAAAAAATTGAAACAAGACTAAAAAGTAAACATTAAAATGTAATACAAGACAACAACTGTGCGACGTTGATGATAATGACGATGACGATGACGATGACGATGACGATGACGACGACTACAACCAAAGAATCATTATGTGACTACGAAGATATTATATATTAAAACGTGGCCACCCACTGTCAAGACACGAAAAAGCAACTAACTGCGTGCAATTGAAACCACGTGGGCAAACGCTTTTTGTTGTCGAAGAAAAAGAAGGAAAAAAAAGTTTTCTTAATCATTTTTTACTTAATATAATTTTTATGTTACTTTTTTTCGCTATACTTTTCTATATACAATTTTTTTTTTTTTTTTTTTTTCTAACAAAAATATTTCTACTTTAGTCTTCGAATCAAACCGCCCTCGCACCCCAACATCCCGCATCCTCATCAGCACCCATTTGCGCGGGCTACCTAAACTCGACTCCCTTCGTAAATATCCATTGCACAGCTAATTGCATTAATCCATTTATAACGTACAATTTGAATTTAACACAATGCCATCGCGTATACTATTTTGTTGTTATTGCTGTTGCCATTTGTTATATTGTTATTGTATACTACACTCACTCACCCAACTAACATATTTATGACCGCAAGGCATATTATTTAAAGAAAAAACAAAAAAAACAACAAAAAAAAAAAACAACAAAAAAAAAGAACAAGAAAACACGAAATATATAGAAAAAAAAACTGGGAAAAAGAATAAAAATTTTCTTTTAAAAAAAAACTTTTCCTCTTCCGTTCGCCCCCTTCTGTTTTGCCAGTCTTCTGTAGTCTTCTCGGCTTTAATACAATGGAGAATAAAGAATAAAAATGAAAAGCTGAATGTTTTCAATGCAAAAAGTGCTTTTGTTGTTTGTTGGTGCGGCTTATTGGTTTTGTGTTTTCTTCTTTTCTTGTCGTTTTTGTTGCTTTTTTTTTTTTTTTTATTATTATTAGCTCACTTAGAATTTGTGACTTAAGGAAATATGAGCAAACCCAACGGGATTCAAATTTCGTTTACATACCCTTTCTCTGCTTTCGCAACGCGAACGAGCGAACGATGTGTCGGTTACGAAAAGAATTTTCAAGTAATTGTTTTCCTTATCGTATTGTTGTATGTGTGAATAAAGTGGTCTTGAGAAAGTATGACTACTGCAGATTTACTGAGCTTCCTGGGTAAGTCCTGGTTATACACTTCCAATCATTTTCTGAGCAGCATCGCAGAGACGTCACTGCTTCATCTGATTTCACAAATTTGTTCAATCAAATCTGTTTTGTTAGACGATTTCATTATGAAACTACAGATTCCCTAAGCTTGAAAATCCCTGAATTTTTTTTGCTTTTAAAGTTGTAAGATAATATACTGCGGTATCATTTCAAGACTTAATACTGACTAGTTAACAGTTCGAAGCGCGATTTCTCTGTGCGGGGAAACGATGTCAAAACTGTTGTGTTCATAACCTCGAAATAAAGCGCGTCTTTCCCCTTCAGCTTAGAACCCCATACTTCGTTTTATTTCCACACTTATTTTTATGTTATTATGACACAGTGTCGTGAATACATATATAATTAGAATATAAGAAAAAAAAATTCAATATAGAACAGAGTGAATAAATACAACAAAAACCAATTCGTGGATAAATATAACGGCTGGGAGCGTTTTAGAAATGGGGAACGGATATACTTTAAAGAAAGAGCTTATGCTAGGACTTATTTTTAAAAACCAAAAACTTTTGTATCTTCTAAATGGAAGATATATTGGGTTTTGGTTTTCCTGACTCTCTGTGTGTCCAGAAGAGCCGCTGTTCTTCATTAAAAATGAAGCTCTGTTCTACTAATTCATTCGCAATTGGAGCATTAATGAAAACATAGTTACCAGATATGTCGGTTTAGGCATAAGAAAAATCGGATGGATTTGAATGATTTCCGCCCAAAGGATATACAAGACTAAGTTGTTCTCTAGCAAAGCAACAGCAGTCCGTACAGCTAAGTAGTTACTTTTTGTCGAGCAAATGAAATCTTGCATGACCATACGAGGATTACAGTTTTTGGTTAGACATAATCTGTCAATGTTGCCTAAACCCGCTACTGGCGCTAGAACTTGGCATAGAGTGCAATACCCACAGTTGTAAGACTCAAGTATTCGTTCAGTTCATTTGGCACTGGTTCGAAGAATTTTTAATGGCGTAAAGAAGGACATGCTCTTCATATCTTTAGCGTTAAATCGATCTCTGCATCTGCATCTATTACTTGACCTTATTACAGTTACTATGCTGTTAGGAAAGGTGGATCTTTTTCGAATCAACTGGGGCGCGCTACTACGATAAAAATGGATAACCGAAAGTAAACGTCTGGGAATATGACTCTTACTATAGAATAAAAATTATAGTTACCGTGAGATTACTTACACATCCTGGTAGGCCTGATTACCCTCCTTGCTTCCCCCTGGCGTCTAACATAGCATTGGTTCGAGGATGTAGAAGCTTTTGCGCATATGCTTGTCATTGGCCATATTCGATGGGCAAATTTGCCTTTTGTCTGATCCCCAAAATATTCTTTCGAAACTTTTAAGTCGTGACCATGACCATCTTTCACTTTGTGGTAACAAGAAAGTTGTACGTGAATTTTTATTGATGGGCGCAGCGCTTATACTAATCAATATTAATCTTTTGCTGAAAATTTTCCATGAAAGAGTTTAATGATGATCGATATTTTAAAATTTTTATTCGGTCACGTTCTCTATACACAGCATTAACATTTTATCAACTTTTTATCAACTTGTTAAGTTTTTTAACCTGATTTCATATTTGTTTATACATACATAGCGTATAAATGAAATTGTAATGCAAAAGAAGGCAGGCCATGGGTTTTTTTTTTTTTAAATTATTGCTCAGAATATGTAAGAGAAGAAATGCAAAAATGTCCAACCTTTTAGAAATCGGGGGACACAGTCAGAGGTGCTTGGCACCAGAAACCGTATTGAGAGCAGTTAGCACAGAGCAAAAGTATTTAAATTAATTAAAACCTTTTTAGTCCTGTCAAAGAATGAGAAGAGCATATATATGTGTTAGTTAGTCCATGTAAAACACTTGCCATTACAAGTCTTGGTTTCCCACAAATGTATGGGTTTTTTATCAGCAAAAAGCATGTTGATCTATGGACAGTTGCTGACACAGGATAGAGACGGAGAACCTTAGCGGAAAACTTTACTTTTAGTTCTACTATTAATATGGATAAATATAATCGCATTAGGCTTGACTTGTGGCATGAAATTCCAAAAAATGACGACATAAAGGAATAGTTTACCATCAAAAACTAACTGAAATTTTCCTCACAATATGCTCACAATGGTAGTCGCAATTGCTGAAAGGCCATAGAAGAACTAAGAAACGGACTCCTCGAAGTATTTTCTTCAGTATTTTTTTTTTTGTATATTTATTTACGCATGATGATGATTCATATCCGATATGATAACCGAATTAAGCCGGATTAAATAAGCTCCCACCTTAAGCTTTGGCACTTAACTTTTAAGATACAAAAGATAAAGGAGGAATAAAATGCATGTACAAATACACAAGTAAGAGAAATAGAGAAGAAAGGAAAAAGCACCGAAGCATAAACGCAACCAGCATAAACCCAGGTTGGAAGTGAACCTCTAAATTGATGCAAACATGCAAAAGCTTGGCAACCGATCACCATGAACATATTCGGTTCTGTTTGCTCCAAAGACCACAAGTTAGTTTAGATACAGCATAGGCAAGACGTACCTATCAACGAAAATTGGTTTCATAGCATCTAAGGGGTTAAACTATAGATTTTGCATTTGGATTTTTGCAGAGGACTGTAAATGAGTTGAAAGGCTAATTTTTACGTTTACATTGACTAAGTGCTGCGAAAATGTCGTTATCAGTTTATCTCTGGTAATAAAACAAGTGAGTCAATAACGCGGTTTATTAACTTAAGCGAGTTGAAGATAACTAATGTGAACATGCGTTTCCCTATTGAAGGACCAACAACATAACGATTTAAAATTAAACTTGAAACACTTATCAGTAAATATTTGGGAGAAATTAATTCTAGTCACCCAATCAGTCCAAGCGACCGGAAAGCGTTTTACTTGTGTTGTGTTGTTACTATTCGAAAAGCAAGTCAAGATGCCTTGACATTTAAGATCAGAGCGTACCGTAAGCTTGCTTGCACTGTAGCATAAGCCATTCCATATTAAAACAAGTTTTTTGTCTGACAGAAGTTTTCAAATGACATTCCAAACGACTGCGGTTTTCGCTATATGTACGGACTCTTGCGGTTTGATATAAAGCCGATGCACATAAAACATTTAATTTGTGTTAACAGTTTACAATAATTTGAAGTTAGCAATGCATAAATATGTGCGTGTTAATATGTATATGTATATGTATATGTATATGTGTGCTCGACTGTACAAAATCGATATAATGAAAACGAAAAACCAGAAAAGTCAACAAATATATGATTAAATGTACGCGAGTAAAAAAATGAAAAGGAAAACAGCTGCCAGCTTTCACACGTCATTTAACTACGATTAGTCAAGTGTCATTGTCGATGGACACACAAACAAACAAACAAACAAACAAACCAATAAACAGATCTACAGAGACAGTAGAAGCAAGCGATTGTGAAAACAATTCCATTGACAGAAATATCACAATAACAGGGCATATGTCAGTGTATTAAAATTTGTGTTGCATGTGTGTGTGTGTGTGTATGTGTGGCGATGAATTATTTTGTTTATTATTTGTAATACTACAGTGCGAAGGCAATAAAAATTTATTAAATTAATTGCACACACACACACACACATATGCACATATGCACACATACACAAAGACATAAATTGTCAGTCATATGAATATCAATATTTAACAATAACAACAAATTATGCTTGCGTATTATTGAAGTTGCTTTAACGATTAAGTATTTACTTGTCTGTCCGATGCCGTTTAGGCTTTTGCAACTATTCATATAAAAGAATTGAAAAACTGCTGTTCGCTTTTATAAATTCATCATTCATCATGATTGCCTTCAATTGCTATTTGCCGGGGCCTGTTATGGCAACAATTTTGGCAATTATATCCAAAGTCTTTTGAGCGCAGCCACAGTTGAACGCTGCTTCAAATGGACTTACATGCATACATGTCGTACATACGTACGTACATACACGTACATATATTGTGCTGCGGTAGAGATATGTTGTGGCACTTGCAACAATATGCACATAATTGCCACTTGCAAGAATGCAAACACCAGACATCAACGCAAAATGTTTAACATGCTCTCGATATGTAACGTTTCTTTACTTTGTTTTCCTATATAATTGTGGGTTTTTTTCCCAATTTTGTTTTTTTCATATATGAAACCAGGCAATCAAACGAAACGGAGGAATCGAAGACAACAACCTTGCTTGCGATTAATGCGTAATTTCAAATTGTTGTCCGTTTTGAATTGTTGTCAAGCGAGCATTCCATTTGTGGCATGTGTTGAGGCAATAAATATAATTTACTGTATTTTCTGTTGTTGTCGGTTGTGTCATGTTATTGTCGACGCAAGGGTATTTTGCTTTTACAAATTTTCTGCTTTGACATTTACTTCTATTTCCTCTCCCTCTCTCCCTCACTCCCTCTTTCGGCTAATTGGTGTAATTTATCATTTTGCACCTTTCGCTTAAGAAAATTATATATTTAAAAAAAAAAAAAAAAAAAAAAAAAAAACCCAAAAATTTATATTGCATCACATTACTCCATGTGATATTTATGGATAATATTAAGAAAGCAAATATTTCCTCTGTCCCAAAAATTGGGTTGCACTTTGATTCGTTTTTCTCTAACCTATATTATTAAATAAAACTCTTATATATATATATATATATTTTTTTTTTTTTTTTTCATTCACTAAATGGTTCCCTGGTATTAGCTGCGTTTGCTTGCCCATCAATTTTCCCTTTCTAGCAGTAGGGTCAGAGTTTTCCTATGTAGACTTGTGCTTTTTGAAAATTACGGTGATTTTATTTAACTAGTGCTCCTACAGCACTTATTTCAGTACACTTTTCAAGTCCGGGAGAAGAAATAATTATAAAGCGCGAAGCAAGTAGCAAAAAACTTTACAAATTATTATATATGGATCATCTCATAATAGTAGTGAGAAAAATAGCATTAATGGGAATTGCACACCACTTGGTACCACTATTCATGGAAGCTGAGTTTTCTTAAGTTCCATGATTTTGATTGCCACATAAATACATATAACTACTCACGTTTATTCTACTACTCACGTTTATTTTTTTCAATTTTTTTATTTATTTATGTCAATTTTTATTTTTCCAATTTTTCATCTTTCTTTTCTGCTTTTTTTTAATTTTTTTTTTCCAGCAATTTTCGTTTTTGTACTTTTTCACGAGAATTATATTATTTCACCAACTTGCACTTTCAAAAATTTCTTTGCATTTTTGCAAAAAAACCGTTAGCTGGTTTTTTGCGAAGTGTTAATTAAGCAAGTGTGGAGTTTTCAGGCGTATAAAGAGAGGTGTTATGACATTTTAAAAGCAAACCCAAGATGTTAACGCGTAAGATCAGAGATGTTAAGATATCTTCAAAAACACGGCCAATCCTTTGGGTTTGTTTCTCTGTCCTTCTTGTATTCTTCCAGGTAGTAACCTCTTGAGATACGTTGATTAAATTTGGTACACCAATCTGCGCTATGGAAAATAGTGCAAATCCGACCATTTTTTCGACATTGCTTTTAGAGTGCTCTCGGGGATGTTTTTGGCCACAACAAAAGGATGCAAGTTAATTTTTGCTCTGTCCGAAAGTAACGTCTACTTTTGAATTCTTTTTCTTTTTGATTTATAAAATTTATTCAAAGTTTCTGTGGCAATATTTCTAAAATTTTTTTAAGAAAACTTTTGGCAAAATAATAGTTTCTAGCGCTACATTTTATTCATAATAAAGTTTTTAATACATTTCTAGTCCTCCTAACATGTAAATTGTAAATTCAAACATGTAAATATTTTCTGGTTCGAAAATAAAATTTAATAAATTCTTCAATTCATCGAAGTAATTATTCATGAATTTTCTCTCTGTCCGAAAATAAGATTTACATTTTAAGTTTTCTAGTGTTTTCAATTATAATAATTTTATTTGAGAGGTAGCACTTTAGCAGTCTTTAACAATCAAAAACACTGCAGTAGGACTTTTACCATCACTAAACACCATACAACACTTCGCTTAGTGCAATTATCTATATAATGACTTTTAAAAATAAGTTGTAATATGAGAAATGATCGAAAAGTTGTTCGAAGACATCCAAATATATCGAGAAGTAAGACCTGTAGGTCCAGTAGGTAAGACCTGTAGGTAAGACCAGACGGACAGTCAAGCTTACATTGATCCATGTCAATATACTAAATTTCATCAAAATGTCTCAAGAATTTGTGATTTGAGAAAGTTAAACATGGTCTGTCCTTCCAACCACATATTCATCTCCCGTCTGTCCGCTTATCCACCTGGTTATCGATCCACCTTTTCATATAATCGTCAGGTTTCCTTTGGCGGAGCCCTCACGGTCCCATAATATCAAAATAGAAAATTATGCGAAACCTTAGACTTTTTATATTTAATAAAGTTACAATAAAAATTAATATCTAAAAATAATGATTATTTGATGACGCAGCAATAATGCATGCAGAAGAATATCGAATGAATGAGAAACATTTCACTCATTTGCATATTAATGAAATATAAAAGACGGAAATAAGGAAGAAAATATACAAAAGAAATTTCGAAACTCACGCATTTTTTCGATTTTATTTCAAAATTAGTTTCTCTCCAAGAAGTGAAGAAAATGAAGAAAAATGAAAAAGCAATGGCAACCATAAGAAGAAGAAAAAAAAGAATAAAAACAAAAAAGAATTTCAATTGTTTAACATACCAAAAATAATTTCTGAATAGATGTAACAAAATATATCTCAAGTCATACACACACACACACGAGGACGAATTATCTTGCCTAAGCATCAGCATACTTGTAGTACATATTCTAACGCACATGCCATATACTCGCACAATGCTTGGAAAATATTTTGTTTCGTAAAATGTCATCATAGGGTATCACATATTACTTACCGTCTGTCCCGAACGAGTATTTCGACGTTCCTTGTTCTAAACTTTTCTATTCTTCTCATTCCATACATCGGCTGTGCTTCAAACCCAACGAAGGAAAATATTTAGTGCAGACATATGTAGTTAGGGATGTGCTTGTTTGTGTATTACATTCTTTTTGTTTTTGGTTTTTTGCTTATTTCTTCTTCTTCTTCTTCTTCTTTTTCGTCTTATTTTATTTCATACGAAAAAACCACAAAATGTTTAAATGTTTTTGTCGTTTCGTACACAAATACTGTTCTCTACCGCTACTGCTAGTGCTACTGTTTTGCTATTATATGCTGCGAATGTGTGTGGAGTTGCTTCCTTAACAATTTTATCGTTGACACATATATTGTATATATAGTATGTTAAGCCGTACACATCGGTTGATATATGTGGTTATGTGCTCTTTTAGTTATTTTCCAAGAGATTTTTGATGACTTCAGTTGCTTGTCTTTGTTTACCATTAATAATGCTTTTGTTGCTGCTGCTGCTGCTGCTGCTCAAACAGCAGCAGCAAACAGCAATAGCAATAGCTAGCACGTACTTGCAACATTCTTTTCCCAAAGATCAAAGTTGCTATTTTGTGGTTCAGTTAAAATTTTTCAGCTATAAAACACAACTATCGCATCGAACTCACATACACATGCCCCGAAATCCAACGCAGCTGTATTAATATATAAGTTTCAGTTATAGTTTTCTATGTTATGTTAACTGGTTGTGCACAACTGAGAAAGAAAAGAAAAAAAAACAACAACCAAGAAGAACTCGCATGTTATGAAACTAAGAATGTTTTCGGATATTTTCTCTTATAACTTATGAATATTCTTGTTATGTTAATTTATACGGTTTTCTTCTTGTCGATTCTCTACTTGTCTTTTACTTATTTACGACGATATTTTTGATTTATAAAAACTCATTAGATTGAAGTTCGACCTGTGTGTTCATTTCTCTCTGTGTTGTTTTATATTAAGTTAAGTTTCAAGAGCGCGCTACGGAAGAATCTTGAATGCTTGCCATCCTTCCTGAGCACGTGCTAAGTTTTTTGTTAATTATGAACAGATCGGTTGGCCGATCCTGATCAAATTTTCCTCGAAAAGGCTCTGATAACCGTGACAGACAACAGATATTACTTTTCTTGATTTTAAGCGTGTTTTTAGACCGTTTACCTCTATTTTCTTCAAACCAATTTGTCAGTCAGCCAGGCAACCAACCATCTATCACATAAACGCTACTATAGTTAAAAATATTTATATATATATATATATATATATATTTACTTGGTGAAATAAGTTTTAATGTCGCTAAGCGCTTCTCTACGCACTCTGCCTTGGTTAAGCTAAGCCATTGTAAATATAATTATGAACTGTTTAACTCGCTCAGAGTTGTTTGCAAGAACCTAAATGACGTCTATCACTTATTCTCATTATCGGACTCTTTAAAGTCCATTAAAGCCACATTGCTTAACGCATGTGATCTGCTTATGTCGTATTTAAACCAACTTTATCCCTAAAAAGTTATTATGACTCGAAAATGAATTGTTGTTAACCAAGCTTACGCATGTTTGCGATGGTTTAGGTGTTCATTTGCAATTTGGTCCTGTACCGGTTGTGGGTGTGGCTCTGTGCTAATTGTGTACATGCGTTTTTTTCTTTTTTTTTCTTTTTTCCTTCTTATTTGTTTTATTATACTTATGCTAAGTTTTAATAATAATTAATTTAAGATTTACTTTAAGAGTCATTTGAACTCGACTGTCATCAGTTTTAGTCGAGTTCCTGTATAAGTAGAATAAATAAATAAATAAATAAATATGTATATACATTAAAGTTCACGTTAGAGAGAAAAATTTAGCTGCCTAACAGATTAGACAACAAAAGGTAAATGTACGGACGGACGGACATAAATAAATTTGCCCATAATTTTACAGTGGCTTTCTATAATCATCGATCCGCCCAGATAAAGCAACATAACCAGTACACCTTCTTCCTTCGTTAGCGAATGGCGACATAATTTTTTCATATTAATAATAAATGAAAAGCACGCAGAGAGAGTGATTTGAAAAAACAATTGCTTCGCTTAGACATAAAAATCTATCGTATTTTTGATATTGAAAAGTTCAAAGGCGATCCAAGAGCAATATGATAAATGAAATACATGCACTAAGAATAGAAACGCACCTCTTGCCTTTTTACATTTATTTTGTTAATATCCCAGGCATCCTTTTTATTTTAGGTTGACACATTTAATGAGGCGATGTGCAGGAATCTTTTTCTATTTATCTTAAATAATAATTGATTTGTCAATACTTTCTCTCCTAAGCCCTGATCGATTCAGACCTGAGGAAAGATTAATTATAATTTAGGTTTTTTTTTATAAATTCTTTTCTCTATCAAATGTCCAGCCGTTCGGAAAATATTCCCTGTATCTGCAAGCGCAGTGATCATCAAGGAGAATTGTAATACTGCGTCTGCTATTGGCAGAGCAGGCTAAAAGCTTGACTTTACTTATTTTATTATCTCTTTTTCAATGCGTAGATGTTGGTGGAACCGTCCATGTACTGTACATCCAAACTTCCCACCAAGCGAGGTGGAAACTTGAAGTTTCGTATGAAAATTTTTTTACACATGCTACCGAAGAAAAGTGTATGCTGGATTTATAGGAATAAATATTTATTCATGAGCGGCGTAAGTTTCTATATTGGTTTAAATTTGTTTATTTTATTTTAGCTCAAAATAGTGTATCGTCTGCCTATGATCATTTTTATTTCAAAATCTGTAGATCACAAACCATAAGGTGTATTGATTTAAAAATCTGCATAAATACTTCTTAGGATCAGTGTGGAAAAACCAGTGATTGCTTGAGCAACTGACAAGGCTGCATTTAATGCGTTAACTTAAAGAGGTTAGTAACACCTTACGATCATTGTTAGTAACATAGCAGTTCTACATGTGCTCCTTACGGGAGTTGAGCAACTAGATATTTCTTCTCATCGGTTTATTATTGCGGCCACAAAAATAAATATATTACGCAATAAGCAACAAACATATGCTGCAAAGACAATAAAATTTTCTTGCTTTAGAAATCTGACTTGAACCGCAACTCTTTGTTAAGACGTGTTTAAGAACTACTAAGGAAGTACGTAGGCGTATATGCGTGAGCTTTTATTCTTGTTGGTCGTCTCTTAGTTTTTTTTTATTGTTTTTATTTATTCTTATTCGAACATAGCTGCAAAAGAAATTTCTACCCCGCGAAAGTGATCTCGAACGTTGTCTATCGAAAAAGGTTTCGAAACATTAGTAGCTACTGCTTGGTTGACAATCTTCCAACAAGTGGTGTCATTTGTGTCAACATATAACTGTCTCTGCGATAATAATTCGCTAGTAAGGGTTACAAGCAAGCGCTCAGGTAATTTAGATGATTAATGATTGTGTGCTGAAAATGCATGAATAAAATCATGATTTTCTAAACAAAATTATTTTGAATGTGTGTTCCGGCATATAAAAGAGCGAAATTATCGCATCTAGGATTTCGAAAAACCAAAAGGAATATTCGAACAACCTCTCCAATCACAACGAGTGGCAATTTGGAAAGGTTTTTGCCAGACATCTTTTTGGAAATGCAGGCGCCGATTCCGCAGTTACAGTGAATGGATAGCGTTCTCGAAATGATGGTAACTGACCTTTTTTTTTGACCTAAAATTGATGCCATGAATGTGGATGGCGCTTATACATGACGTTTAAACGTTCAAAATTCTATACCGCTTTTAAAACAATGGCTGTACTCCGTGATTTGCTTAAAGCGACACCTTTTGTTGAGATATCCTACATAGCTATATATGTATGTATATAGGCATAGACGTTTCACACTTGTTCTCCCCCATTTTCGCTATAATCCTTACGCTGACTATCTAACAAGTAAATTAATGATGCTTTAGTAGGCATGTTAACGCATTAAAACATTGGCTGAATAGCAAAATACTAGCGTGCACGCAAGTGAAAACATAAACATATATATATTTATATATATATGTGTACATATATATATATAAATGGTTAACAATATAAGTTTGTTGTATACATTCAGTTGTGTATATGCGTATGTGTATGTGTATGTGTGCGCGTGTATGTATATATGTTTGGCAACAAAAATAACTGAAATTCCTTTTGATGTGTTCGTGCGGTATATGTACAATTTTAGCTTCGAAAACGGGTCAAGTAGGATAATATCCTTTACAGCAGGATATGCGTAAATGCCAAGTGAGAGATTTTCTTCATACGTACATAATACATTGCGGCACGTAATTAACGTAATAATCAAACTGCTGCTACAACAAAACCAACACTATTATGGCACACAATAAATGCAACAGAGAATGAAATCTTCATTTTATTGATTAACGAGGAGGGAATGAAGAAGAAACTCTACAAATATGTAAAACATGTCGTACAGTCGAGAAAATATCAACGCAACGACGTGTGCGTATATGTAAGGTTAAGAAAGGATTATGTTTGATATTAATGGGGAATGTAATAAGGTAAAGAGAGTTAGTAAGAGACAGAGAAAGAGAGAGAGAGAGAGAGATGAACAGAATTGATTGATTAAAATATTAAAGTACACGTTACAGATTTGCTGACCATTCAGGTGTGAAATGTGGTCCTACGGCTATTTATGCGTAAATTCCTTTACAATGCAATGGCAAAATAAGTTGAAGTGCGGGGATGTGTGCTCATGTGAGAATTTTACACCTACTTGGTTAATTATTTCAGCCGCTGATAAAGTAGTGGTCTGTAAATTCCTTTACTCTTATTTTCGTTTTTTTTTCTTTTTTTTTTTTTTCTAACCAGTACGTTGTAGGTGTTTTTAACGCTACTAAGGAATGCAATAAATTATCCTGCGTGAGGAAATTTCTCTTTAACACCTTCCTTTCTTTTATTTCTGCTCTACCGTTAACAGTGACATTATTTAATTAAAATTTCCAACATACTTAGGAAACGGTTATATGACTGTCACCTTGACCGTCCCGTGATAGTTGTTATTATTATTATTATTTTTCTTTGTTTTTAACGTGCCGGAGATTTTCTATCTCTTTCAAGGGAAAAAAGTTCTTACCAAAGTCCACACAAACGTAGGAAATAATTATATAACAATTTAGTCTGTCTGTCCTTTTATCGTTTTTTGAACAGAGAAACGAAAGTTTGGGGAAATGTTTTATGTAAAGGATTACCAAGAGAGTGCTTATCACATAAATGTGACGTCGTGGATTTGCTGAGTCCCTTTTCCTGGTCGTAAAGAAAGCATTGATTCTCATCTCATGGGATTCGGGGTTAAGGCAAAAGTGCTTGTCGCTAATTAAATTCCCGCGTATTTAGTTTTAGGTACTTTTAAGCTGAAGCAAAACCAAATTTGTGGGATTTGGGATTAAGGCAAAAGCGCTTGTCCCTGATTAAATTCTCGCATATTTAGCTTTAGATACGTTTAAGCTAAAGCGGAACAAAATAATATACCGCAGCTATTAGAGAGTATAAGAGCACTCTAAGGTACATATATATTTACAATTAATTTATTCATATTTACACGCCGCTCCGTCTGTCCTGCCTGACTATTCAATGATGGTATATGATCAAAATATCACGCATTCCCAAAAATGAACGTGAAATCTAACAGTTTTCCGATTTCATCAGATAAGAAAACGAACTTTTTCCGCTTTCAAATTAGCTTACAGTTCTTATATAGGCATCCATCTTGGAGAGATAATAATTTCCAGTTCTCATTATGAAAATGATACCTAAAAATGTAGGCTGTTACAGGATCGCTTTAAAGTGGACTTAGTCTACTCACTTGCTTCCATTACTTGTGGTAGAAATGTTCATCATAGCCTACAGACGTTGTGGTACAGAGTATGTCAAGATTTTACGAAGGAATGAAAAAAGGGGAATCATATGAAATTGATCCACCTATCATTATATTGGCCAGTTCTAAACTGATTTAAGCCGCTCGATTAAGTCTATTTATCTCTTTCCGTCGGTATGTAGGTATTTTTATATTGAATTTATAGAAAGCAGCCATGTTTGATTTCAAGGGCGAACTCTATGGAAAAGCCTTTGGATCGAATTATTTTTCAATCAATCCCCTCATTACGATATCCTGTTGTATAACTAATTCTGTTTATATATTTGGCAATCTCAGCAGAAAGCAATATTTTCGCGTTACTTTATACCGCTAATTATATGGCACAACGTTAGAGGGTACAAATCTATACGTCAACACTTTCAATAAAAGACATTCGTTATTGTATGGATGGATGCCTTTGTAACTAAAGCATTTACTAGTTGAATGCATAACAATATTAAGCATAACAGTCAGTCGCAACAATTTATAAGTACACGATGATTGTCTTCAACTTGAGAACAAGTAATTGAAGATCACATTCTCAATCAAATAATAGTCAGTCAGTCAGTCAGTCAGTCAGTCAGTCACTGAGTCAGTTAATTTGTCAGTTAGTCAGAAAGTCATCGTCTCACTTATTATGCTTCATAATTTTTGTTTGATCGTCATTCACACGAAAACGGCAAGATCGGTAAAATGTTGCGGACAGACAAATGCACTAAGATAAAAATTCAATTCCAAGCCCAAAATAAATGCTATCCAAGCGGATGGGAGTTGTTGCTGTTGAATACATTTTGTTATTTTTATTAAATAAATTATCTTAATCCAACCACGCAGTAGTTTGTTTCTGTCTGTTTGTCTGAGTTTCTTTCTGATTGCTGTACAACTATTACTTTATGCATAAGCTTTGTGCCTTCATCTTCGCGAACTGACATTCATCCGTTTATTCTGCTAACCATACTCTTACATGCATGTGAAAAACGTTTTGTCTTATTTTTTATTTTTTTTTTTTTTTTTTTTTATTTGTTTCTTTTATCTCTTTTATGAAAGTTTCAGTTCGTTTCGCAGGCACAAGCCAAGTCAAAGCAACTTTTCGTTTCGTTTTTTTCTTTTTTTTTCTTTTTCTTTTCCTCTGATATACAACATATATCATAAAATCATTTGTTGAAGAAATTTTTAAAACTAATTTTCCGTTAGATATGTATTTGCAGAAAAATTATTTATGCGATTGTTGTCGTTATTGACGATATTGTTGATGATAAAATTACTAAAAACAAGAAGAAGAAAAATTGTTGCAACAAATCAAAAATTTACAAACATTGTCGTCGTGATTTGTCGATGAAAGCTTTAATGGAAAAATTCATTTAAACGGAAGAAGACCAATAAAGATCGGCTTTGCGTTGCATGCGATTTTCTTTGACTTTGATGTAACTTTTCGTCAGTCCTCAGGATCTCAATAGCATACATATTGATTTTGTTGTTAAATGGCTTCGGTATTGGTGTTCGTTAGATAATAATGATCAACTTATAATGATCTACTTACTTAATGGAAATATTCATTTAAACAGAAGAAAGCCAAGAAAGGTCGCCTGTATGCGATTGTATATAATTTTCTTCTAAATTTACCTCTGATTTCAAACTGAGAATCTTAATGGATGCTTAGTAAACAATTTGGTCCTTTTTTGTTAAATATCTTCGATACTGCTATTCGTTAGATAACAAGAATCAAGTTAATAATCTACCAGATACTTTTTTAAACTATTCTTCTAATATGTAAATAGTTTAACTAAAACATCATATCTTGCTTCAACCGTAAGTTGATCTTTTACGTTATGGCCCGTTTACAATCCAAGGCAGTAGAAATTAAATGAACATTTCAGCTTCCATTGTAAGTTCCACCCACGGCGTACCTCCTTTTTGTAAACCATTTTAGGTAACGAAGAATTCAAGTTTTACGATTTCCAAAATCCAATGTAATAAAATTTTTGTATGCCAGGGCTTATTAATTTTGGGGCCTGATGGATGATTATTATGATGATGAACAAGCAGGGATTTGTCTAAGGGATCTAAGCATGGTTTGGCAATAGGCTTTTATACCTGTTACACATTATTCGTATGCTATCGAATACCGGATTAAATTGCTTTATAGCTTGGTTTTATACTAAAGGGACTTTTAAGTGATTTTTGCGTATTTCCGTAATTTCAACTGAAATCAAGCAAAGAGCAACAATTTTGTTTGTATAAAATCGATATCAAAATGAAATCTACAAAAAATTGTAATTTTAACGAAATTACGTTAAAATTCATGTTTGTTTCTCTGGGCATATGTCAACAACGCAGCGTCGCTGGATATTCGACGGCACCAAACCGTACCGTTCAGCAAAAAAAGAAGGAAAAAAGAAGGACCATTCGTAGCTTTTATTTTTATCGTCTAGTTGAAATTGCAGAGAGGCACAGAGATGGTTAATAATTTATTTTTTTTCATTTCTGAATTTCTCTTGATTTTCCCTCAACGTTTATATATTAACAAAAATTCTATTTTATTTACGGAAATTATTCATTTTCCAAAAAAACTATCACACGAACTATCAGTGACATTATACTGAGTGTAAACACGTTACGCACTAACTTAAAGAGTTTTTTTAGCCTACTTTTCCATGACGAAAGCATAACTAATACTTTGGGGCGATCTACTTAAGCACACCTTTTTATTGCAGCCTTATGAGAATGGATACCTTGCTCAGGTAGACAGTAAGCTGGTAAACTGGTGGAACAGGGGTTAATCAAAGAAAGACATGTATGATGGATGAAGTCGGTACATTGGCACTGCTAACGTCTCTTTAGTGTGAAATAAGCACAACATGTTTAGCTCATATTTTTGACTTTGCTCAAAAATGAACTGTGTTCGCATTTGCTCGCGTCTCTACCAAGATAGTTGCTAATGAAACGGCATAAAAAAACAAAAAAAAAATGGCTACAAAAATATAACAAAAATAGAAAATCCTAGGAGTTTACAAAAATTTCGATCACTTTTTCACTTGAAAAGGGGCATTTATTGTGAACAATTGGTACATACATAGAATATATATTAACGAAGATAGTTTCCATCATTTTCTATAATATTTTACAATATTTTTGGCAACATGTCGATAACATGTCGAAAGAAATTATATTGGTTTGGCAGCAATCCACCCACTGATCATTCTTCAGCTTTGCGGACCCCTGTGCCAGGCAAGCTATGCTGCATCGATTTGAAAAAGCGGTAATCAAGAGGCGTTATGTTTGGTGAGTAAGCCGGGTGCGGCAGAACTTTCCATTCGAGCCGCAAACGTGTGTCCTTCACAACTCTTGCAACAAGTGGCCAAAAAAATACCATTTTCAGTCAATTCGTGTCGCCACTTTTAAACCGTTGAACCCAAAACCGGCAATTAGAGTACGAAAGAGCAGCATCACCATTAGCTTTCGAAAGTCTTTGGTGGGCTTCGGCAGCACATTTCTTCAAATAAATAATGCAAGTAATGAATTTTGAAGAAGAAGAATTTTGAGCGCTCCTTGATTAGCGTCGGCGTACGCTGAAAAACTCAATCACATTAAATGGGAAAATATTAATTTATGTAGAGGAAGGTCAAAGCCATCGAATTCACCCCTTATCTACCCTGGTGTTTCCCATTTCTAGATCCCATTTGCCTATAGAATTCGCTGATCAAAATTTTTGCAAGCACGTAATACGAACATAATTAAACAAAGTCATGTGTTTTACTATGAAAAAAAAAAAATGGTTTTTGTTGTCAGTGGAAAAAACATTGCAATGTGCATAAAGTCTATTCCAAGACATCTCAGAGAACCCTAAGCCTAGCTCAGATTTTGCTATGGCTTAAAGTACTTTAAATGGTACCAGAAAAGCTTAATTTTTTCATTGCGTCATTCCCAAAAACTTCCATATATTAAATTCGATTCCCTATATGCGTAAAACACTGAATTAATTACAAAAGAAGGCCAGAAAAAAAGAGTTCAAAGAGCACCATAACCCTTTAAAAATGTTTAAGAATAACAACCTTGTCGCCCAATTTCGAGCCAGGCCTCATTATCAACAGCGGCGATCCCCTTACCAACTGCCCCATTATAAGCAATTTATTTTGTCTTTTGTTATTCTTTTTTACGAAATTCAAACGCAATTTGCTATATAAGGAGAACTAGTTCGTATTCAAACGGTTCCCGTATGGTGGTTAAGTTAAACGTCATTTAGACGCGAAGACTCAGGTTTGATTCTTGGTACCGTAAACTATAACTTGTACCTTACTGCTATTTATAGCGGTGGCTTCGTAGTCTATATCTATGCTAAAGGAAAACTATATATATGCGTTATTATCGGTCATTATGCAGTAGAAGTCGCTGTATAAGAATTTTTTTTGTAATTTTTTTTATTTTTTTTTGCTTAATGAAGATGGGTAACATTGAGTTTTCGCTTATTATATGTAAACTCGAATAGATATACGATAAAAATTTGTATGTGTACTCTACAAGAATGGAAGAAATCAATCAAAGCAATCACGTCCACCCAGAAGTTTTGTAGACTATGGAAATGTAGTTTTCTTTTCGATTTATTTTAGTCCCTTTTTAATATGCAGCTGGTGAATATAAAAGATTTCGTCAGAGTCGGATATAATTTTCTTAAATGTTTAGTTTCTATAGTTATTTTATATGTTTTTCCGTCTATCTTGTAGCAAAACGTAGTTGTGATCTTAAACAAAATGGATCACCTTGGTGGACTATCGTCAGTTGCAGGTAGCATTGCCTGGACGGATTTTAAAACATGAGGTCGGAATTTGTTGCTTTAGAACTTTCGTTTTTGGCGCCTTACTGCTGCTTTTGCGTTCGATGCTCGGACATGAGTTCGTGTTAACCCGAAAAAAACAATTTAGGGCGGAAAGAAATTCTTGAAGACGTTAAAATGTCTCAAAAATACATTTATGACATTTTAGATAAAATTTTGTAAATCAAAAAATCTAGAGTACATTTTGTTTCCAATAACTAATAAACTTAGTTCTCTTCTTTTTTAATTAATCCTTGTCTTCATACCTCCTTCTAATTCAATAATAAAATTTTTCTTAATGCGTCAATTTTCCACGTTTGTCTATATTCATCCAAGAGTTGCTGGTAAAAGCTTAATTTAAGTCGTCCAGAATGTACCTTCTTTTCCTTAAATAAGTGTAAGTTTTCTATTTCATCTCAAATATTCTTCGAAATTCTTTTGAGATTTCCTGATTGCAGAAAAGCAACTTTTATTTGTCATTTTTAGCGAATTTTGCTTAATAGAGTCCTTCTTACTCTCGTAGGCAGAGCGTATACTTACATAACGTTTTGATTATGTCCATCACTCATGCGTGAAAGTTTGGCAGTTTTCTTATTCCGTTTATGAAGACTTTCGTAAGATAACTCACAGATATTGATTCCCGTTTTTATCCTGTTTGCATATCGACGATGCTTCCATGCAATGGTGGCAAAAATTGATATATTTATTGTATTTACATAACTGGGCGAACAGTAGTCCACGCTGCGTGGCCTATCGTTTTCTCTTCATTAAAAAGTAAGCGTTTCCTTTAATCTTGTAAATTTAAACCCGTCCACGTCGCAATCAACCTGGATATAATACATGTGAGGAAAGTGTGACAATAATACATCCCTGAAATTAGTTTATTTGGAACTGTATATTAACGTCCCTTAGAGGTCTGCTGTGGCTTTATTTCTTTAGAATTTTTCATAAAAGCTTTAACGGTTTACCTTTATGCATACATGGATATATACGCACATAGAGAGGATTTTGTTGACCGTAGACCCGAGTGATCGCAATGAAATTTTTTGGCTTTTGTGGCAGAAAATCTCCATAATTTTTTATGAGAGAACTTCCACACTGCTTTTTTTTTGTAAATAACTTTTTTTGGCGGTTTTTTGACTTCGATATTAAATTTAGTTTTCTTCATATACGCATATTTTCTATAATTATTTAGTTCTTATTATTACTTCGTTAGTTTTTACTTACTTGGTATCAGTCATAATTGAAAAAGTAAGAAAATTATATTCGTCTGGAGACGAATCTTTTCAATCCACCACATTTTTAAAAAATTAACACAAAAAAATAAAATTTCAATGCTCTATAATACGAAGCGAGCATAGCCTATTTTTTCCATATCCACGAAAATTTCCAACATGTCTTGTAGGATATGAGTAACGTGCAAAAACTCAATTTTTCGACTTTTAAAAACAAAGGTATTCTTAGTTTAAGTTGTAGGGCGAACGTATCCAACTTGTTTCTCAAATTTAACTCCGCTATCGTACATTTAGTATAAAAAATGCTTACTCCACAAATTCCCAGAGAAGGGCAGGTATGCCTAGATGGACTCAGTATTTAATATTGATCAAGAATTTATGTACTTTACGGGATCTTTGCAGTTTTCTTCTCCAAGTTGCAGACGTTTCAACAGATTGAATATATCTTCATTGTTCGATGTACAATTCGAAATGGACAACTGTGATGTTTATCAAAGGTCTATTCTCACTTCGGTTGTAGCTTAAATCAACGAGTCATAGTTCAAAGTGCGGCTTTGGGTCACTGTCTGTGGTATAACACTAGCAATTTCCCTTGGAAAACTTTTCGTATCATATTTTTCTATTTCGTTTTCGTAGTTTAATTGGCGTTGGACGGTATTCCTTGTTCTGCGTTACATATACAATAAATAGACTTTTTTTTAGATATTTTAAAAGCTCCGTCTGATTCTATCATTTGTCGCCCGCAACAATGAGCAAAATACATTTTTACTCAGTGTGAGTCATATTATACCGTACGCTTTTGCTTCTCTCTTAACATGTGAAATCCTTTGCTTGCGTACACCTTTCCGCCCTCTCTTAAATTGGCCTGTTCATCTAAGACTTTTTTTAATGTTTCTCCCTGCCCATTTATTTCTTCGTTTGCGTCTCTGTCCCATGCCGCCATGCTGTCGTACGCCTCTTAGTCCCTAAAGCTTCTGCCTCTATATTTAGCCAATGGCTCATTGGGCCATTTGTTGTTTGTCTATCTGCCCGTCCCTTCTAATGTTCACTAATGTTTTTATTAATTCGCAAAGCTCGGTTCAATATTTTTGAATCGATTTCTATTTAATACGAAGTACAAGAATTAAATATCCAAACCGACTTTTAGAAAGGAAATTTTGAGAAAACTTGAAAATTTCTATTTAGTTGCCGGAGGTTTATCTATTTCATATTTTCCGCTATATACACTAAAAATTTCTAAAACTTTAACTATATCCATGGCGAGAGCCTTGGTTGTTCGTTCCTCATTTGAGAGAATTCCGTTGAAAATAAAAATCAAATCTAGAAGTTTTTAAAATTTTCAATCATTTTCACACAAAACAGTGTGCGTTTAAAATGCACCAATACTCTCAATCGTACCTCATTGTACCGAACCAAATACTCTTAAAAAAAAAAAATGGCTTAGGTTTGTTTAACGAAATGGTTATAATCTCATAATGATTTATTTATTATTAAAATAAAATCTTTTGCTAGGCTTCATGTAAAACCTCTTTAAAAAAAACTCACAAAGTTACTTATAGATATGTGTGTGTGCGTATATTTACATTGTTCTTAATTTTTTGCACGCATTTTATAAAAACGTTCAGCAATACGACATCAATTGCATGCAGTTGTACTTGTATGTGCAAACACTCCACCTATAAACATTTTAAGACAACATAGCGCGCACCACACCCTTGCAAATGTATATTAAACGAAGAAAAAAGAATAACTGCATGAAAATTTTAATATTTGTTGGCTGTCATTTCATTTCATTTACAAATTCTCTGTCAAGAGTTTTCTTTCTTCGTTTCGCGTTTTGTTTTATTTTGACTGCATTCATATATATATATAAATATATATGTATATGGAACGACGTACACGACATACCAATTGTGCATATATTGCTTTAAAAAAACAATAACAAAGTACGTATTTATGAAAATGATTGTGTGTGTGTGTGTGTGTGCAAATTCTCAATATTTTTTGTTATATGAGTTGTGTGTGTGTTTGCTACTTTCTATGCTCCCATCCATAATAGCTGTGTTTCATTCCCATTGTATTCCTCTCTGCCAGATTGCGGAACTCCGCCCATTCATTTTATTTTTTCATATGAATTACTTGTACACATATCCATACAAACATATACAACACGGGCAATACTTTATTTTTAAGTTTTCCCTTTTTTACCTAACTCTCTCTTGTGTATGATATTGATTCGCTCTCCCTCTCTTAATGCCCCCTATTGCGCTTGCTCTCTTCAGTTACAAGTTCTTATCCTATTTTTGTTTGATTTTCTTGTTTTGACACCGGGATACCCTACCCTCTCTTTCTCTATCTCACTCTCGCTTTACGTGTATATGTATGTGTTTACCGTGTTCAGACGATTGTAGGTTGTTGTCCTGACTCCCTATTTATTGTAATGTCGGGTACTGCATACACAACTGGGTATGTGCTCACATTTCATATAACACACGTATGTGTTTGCGTATGTTTTCACCTACCAATCAATCTTTGCCATTTTGTTACATTCAGGCGGCAGCAACAGCAGCAGCAGCAGCACAAGTACCAACACCAGCACCAGCAGCGACAGCATTTGGAAACACTTTAATTTAAAGCATCCTGCAGGATATTGAATAATCAATTTTAAATAAATGTTATTCTAAGTGCTGTTGTTGTTCTTCTTCTTGTTGTTTTTGTTGTTATTTTTGTTTTTGTATTTTTTTTCAAGCATTAACCCCAGAAAGTAAAACATTTTTCTCAAGGTAAAAACAATATTTATTCGTTTGATAATATGCAGCAACAGGATTGCGGTTGAAAGCTTGAATCAAAAATTTATGCATTTAACACAAAAAAGAAACGAAAAAAAAAAAAAAAAAAAAAAAAAAAAAAAAAAAA